>JABFPJ010000004.1:0-73038 GCA_022817425.1 Gryon sp. ZL-2020 | reverse complement strand
GGGGAATATCTTGGATTATTGACAGCTGATGTTTAATTGTGAGGTAAGGTAAGACCAAGAGGAAGTTTGGTTTTCTTTTTTTCTTTGTGAATGTTGTTGTTTTTTTGTATGTGATGCGTTTTTGTTTTTGTGTACTTACCTAGCAATGAGGCAAACACCATGACGAAACAGGTGCCCAGGTAGACATCGATGGATTTGACGTAGGAGATTTTGGGAAGGGCCGCATTGGTCGAGGACATAAGGGTTGTCATGGTGAGCACAGTGGTTACTCCGAGGGCGACCCGAGCGGGGGTTGCATTTCGGTTTAGCCAAAAGCTCACCCAGGAGATTATCACGATCAGTCCCGAGGGAATGTAGATCTGGATTAGGTAGTATCCCATCGAACGGACGAACTGGATCTCGCAAGCCAGTCGCGAGTAATTTCCTGCGAAAAAAGAAAACCCGTTGTTCCCAGTCTTTCTGCACGCAATCACAAATCCCCGCTCTTTTTTTTTATTTATTTCTCTTCTCCTTTCGCACCGCAATCTTGCGTTAAGTTTCTCCGCCATTATTTCCGCGCAAAACCCTAACCCTTGCTTTTATAATGCTCTGTCTCCGTTTCATTTTGACCTGCTTAAGTCACGGTTTATGTTGCTTATGGTCTTTTTCCACGTTGATGCTCGTGTTGCTTATAAAATGTAATTATAATATGCTTTTACGAGGAGTTGGATTCAGTAATCGAATGAAGATTGACATTATTTGATGCGGAAATGATAAAAAATGGCGTTCCATTATGTCGATTCGAGTTTTGTACATTTTTTGTATACATTGTTTATGACTTTGTTTAACTTAACTTTTGGTATTGGGTTTATGGGTCCTTTTGGTGATCCATTCTGTGAATTAGATGATTCTGCTAATTTAATCGTTGATAATTGATCGAATATGAATTGTCGGAGATTAATTATTTTCATGCACTCAAATTGCTCGAACTCAGATTAAAGATTACTCTGCGACGAACTTACGCTGCGATGCATTTTTCAAGCAAATTAAGTTTCAAAGTACATAGTTTTTTTTTGTCTTTGAAACATATAGGTAACTGTGTATTAGGCAATTGAGATAGAAAATTGACAATTTCCAACTAGTGAACAAATGTTATTCCCTTGTCACATACAATATCATTAACATAAGGGAATTTTCTATTTGCTGTGCGTTTAACAAGTCCTGTTTGTTAAACTGAAATTGACTTTTCTTTTGTGCTTTTTTTGTCTTCTACTTTTATAAAACAAGGCAAACATTTTGCTGCGGCAAAATGTTATTTTTCTCTCTCTAAAGAGAAAAAAAATATGCTACTTAAAAAAAATCTATATATCTTACCGTCTTTCCTGCAGCAAAAAAGTGTACATTTCCATGTCGGAAACACAAAAATCAATTCGATACAAAATTGTCAGCAAAACCACTTAAAATTCAAGTCTCTATGATGAAACTAAATGTCTTGATTTGAATATTCCGAGATGCTGAACATCTTTGATTTTCTTCGATAAAACGAGACTTAATTAAAACTGCAAATCCATTAAAAAGCTATTCAAAAATATCGAGCCACTACAATCTATTAAATCATTAAAAATTATTTTAATCTTTTCGATAGAAATCGCATTTAAATTTTGTTTCCAACTTACAAAAACATGTAACTCTGATTTAATCTCGTTCATTGGATTAAAGTTATATCTATAGAATTTGTGTCAGCAGATTTTCCAAGTTTGATTACAAAAGAATACCTTTGTTGAATACTAAAAGTTATGTTGTCAAATTAAAATGTATCATGCAGAATTCGTTAGTTCCGTAACAAGTAAATAGTAACAACCCTTTATATGTATTTTTTGTTTATAACATTTTGTGCTTGACTTTTTTTTATTGCTTACATTGTTTGTATTGATTACAAAAGAATTACGAAATATATATCATAGACCGTGTCAGGGCACATCCTGTTTATTATGTAAAACGACTTAGTGTCTTCGAAAAAACGAAAAAAAGTTCGAACAGATCTTTATTTTTATTATAAATATAACAATGAATAAATTTAAATGCATGTATAAATTATAACCAAAATTGTTGTCTCGCTATTTATAAAATATGATTAATGCTTGAAAAACAAGTATAAATATCACGCCTGTTAAATGCTTTAAACATGAGTAGTTTTAGATATAATAAAACGCTGCTTTTGCATCTCAGCAGGTGAATAAATGTGGTAGAAAACGAATTATACTTGAATGAAGTGATTATTAAATTTATAAAAATTGCTTACTTTTCACTGCAAGAAATAAAAAAGCCTAAACAAAAGTATGTTTTCATAAAAAGATAACTTCATTTGCATTTATCATTCAAGATAGAAAAGTAAAATAAAACATTGCAAAAGTTGCGTTACTCTAACATATAAAAGAAAGTAATTAAAATGACAATTATCTCATTTTTATCCTGTGAGATCTGCTTTTATTCTACAATGAGAAGAATCACGTGTTTTTAGGTAAAAAAATTGTCAGGAAAACTTCTAATTAAACTACTATTATAAAATTTGAACAAAATGACATGCATATGAATGTTAGCTTCTATAGAACTACTTATCTCACCTTGTTTCGTTTACGATGCCTAAAAGAGTCAACATCCCGATTTGAATAAGATTTCGCACTGTAGCAGACACTTTTAAATTTATTCTTCTTAAATGTCATGAACGACGTTTTAACGTGTAGTACAAAATAGGCTTCAACAAAGTGAAAGAGACTATTTTTTTTATTCTACAAGATTTTTTTTATACTTACTCTGCTGGAAATATTCGTTGTAAAAATGTTCTTCAATCGGTAGACGACTTTTTAACTATTTAATTGAGAAATGTTTATTAATATGAACACATTGCAATTATTTTATTATGTTTAAACAGATGAAAGATATGGATTTTTGTTTTTATGGATAATTGTTTTGAGTGTGTGATTGTCATGTTACATTTCATTTTATTTCAGCTATTTTAAAAAGCTAATTAGGTTTTTATTACTTATCGTTGACATTTCATTAAATATTCAATTATTTATAACGTCTTTTTGTTATTATTTTTTGTAATTTTATACAAATAAGCTAAGTATTGAACAAGTATTTTTCCATGCAAAGAATTAGTAATGGAGGAAAAAGCTTGTGTGTATTATTCCATTAATTTGTATTATTTACATTCATTTACAGATGATTTTATTGATTTGAGCGTTGATTAATGAAATATAATATTCAATACAATATTTGTTATCAAATAATCCAACTTTGTGTATTTTTAATTATATTTTATAGAACATTCATACATTCGTGAAAAATGTTATGTTGCAAAAAATAAATTTGTTTATTAGATAGAACAGAATATTACTTGTTCTAACGCAAAAATGTGTTTTAAATATATTGCATTACACGTACATTGTAAACTTTGAAGCACGAACATAACGAAAATACCATTTTCAACCAATTTTCGTGCAAAATATAACTTATCAGCTGAACGTGGTAGAAAGCTATAATCGTATGTAAAATACGGTTCATATCTTTGAAAATATAATTACGTAATTGCGCGTGAAAGGATATATCAAAATTAATTGTTGCAGAATAAATTGTGATGAAACTGTAGGGATATGCTGAAAAACTTTCATATATCAGACTTTTCAAAATTATTATATAAAATTACATGAAAGAATTATTTAAGAAATGCGTGAAATTAGTAGATATGAGAAAAATAATATTTTCGAATAAAATGTACAAATAAGTAGTTCTAATATTGTATAAAAAAATCATGTAAATTATGTTACATGAGAAATTTCTTTATTAATTTGTTTGTAAGAAATCTTAATTGCGTATTCAGAAATTATAATATTACTTTATTCCAGTAGTATGAAATAAACGACTTTTTCATTTTGCACTTACAATTAGATTTTTGATGAAAATCATCAAAAAGTTTAATTAAGTTGTCTTTTATCAAAATCAGCTAAGTTAGCATATTTCATTAACATTCAGATGAGTTGTAAAGAAGCAATATTATTTCCGTTAAATTATACGTTATAAACCGCAGTTCTATTCAACAACTTTTAGTTTCGTTTATTTGCAGCATTGCAAAGTTCTTAAAAATATCTTTAGGTTAAACTAATGTTTTTTGTTAATTCAAAGCACTTATAAATAAATTTTCATATTAATTCAAGTAAATGTAAAATTAAATATTCATGTTTGTTTTATATATAATGCCATATCTGTAATTTATTAATTACTAAAGTATTTGATTTTCATTTTATCATTTCAAAATTAATTAATCTCGTCGAGATAAATGTAGACTATATCGATTATAACATAAAGACAATACTTTTTTAATTATTTAATATTACCTAATAAAGTATTAAATTTAAAATTTAATATTTTATTAATTTGTTTAATTAGTTTTCATATAAAATATATATTTTATATTTATATAAAATATCCAACTTCTGAAGGAAGACATCAGTATAGGAATATGTAAATGAAAAATAGTAAATGAAATAATATATTAATAATCATTAAACATAAACTTAATTATTTAAATATCAAACAAAGTGATAATAAAATAATATAAAAACTGCACTATTATTATTAAAAGAAGTAATTAATTAATGGAATTAGATATAATCATATTAGCGTGTGTTGTGTATACAGAAAATGCTATTTTGTGAATGCTTTGACGAATATGAAACACAAAATGTAAGTAGTTCGAGTCAGCGTACAGTCTTCCGTGTGTCTCTGTGATGTGTAAAGGTTCCTTTCATTAACAGACGTTATCCTTAAGCAAAGACAACATGAATACTTTCTGCCTTATTTTCCATTCTGTAAGATGTATTGAAATACAAATAAAGAAATCATAATTCTTGTTTTATTGTCTTTTTAAATGTAATTGCGCCTTAAATGGGGCACAACTTAAGCAACAAAAATAATAAATACTTAAATGACGTCTAATTTTTGGGTAATTTAAAGGTAAAAGAACAAATACGGGTAATGCTTATAATGCGAATAAGAGACTTACTTATACATATGTCATTTAGATTTAGCCCGTATGGCATCGGTTTTGGCTAAGCTAGTAATTACCCAGATGATCTTAACATCCAAATTAAAAGCAAAAATTATGGAAGATTTCTGAAGATTAGAACTTTTTCTTACAAAAAAAGTATGCTGAAATTGTGATTTCGTTTTTTTTAGGTGCGAACAAACTTTTATTATGACATTGGCTGATATCCGGCTAGCTGGTGGGATCTTCAAAAACAAGGTAATTTGGTTTATTATTTTATGGCACCATATTGATGTGTTTTAAATAACATTCCTCTGGAGTTATAATATTATTCTATAATCGTGTTGTCATAGAGTCACAACTTTTCTGCAAATAATAAATTTAGATAATATTTTCTTCTAAGATAAAATATAGTTATTATCTACATGGGAATTGCTTGAAGACAACAGTGGAACATAGAATATTAGTTTTTTTTTCCAATATGTGCTATTACATAAATAACATGTTGAAGGTTCTGTAAATAGTAAATTGTGCTATGCAAAATAGTAAATTTGATTAAGGAAAGAGAAAGAAAATTAATTTTGCTCATAGTGAAGAAATTAAATGCAAGAATAGTGTTATTATGCACTAATTTTAGCTATAATAATTATTTGAATGGTAAAAAATAGTATAAATAAGACGATCTATAAAAGCTCTACTGTTATAAAAATATGGACTTCTAGAGTGGTGCTATAATGGTGTATAAAATGAGAATTATCATGATACATCATATAAATAGAAGTTAATCGGGATGCCAGCCGACACATAATGGAAGTATTATGAGGGACCTATAAGGGCAAGCTCATCATGTAACAAAGACCATAATTAGTTAATATTAGAGGCATATTAGTATAAGGGTATAGTGAATTAAGGGTATCATTATAACACTGAATATAGTGCATTATATCAATATGTTTATATAATCGTTATTTGAAATCTACTTTTTACGAAGCCAAATTGTACCATTTTCATCAATCGAATAATCATCAAATCATTTTTGAATCATCTTATGATAGAACATAATTTGAACTTGCATTATTGTGTATTTTTTCACACATTTTTGCATTAAAAATATTTTGCATGTAAAGTTTCTGATTTTGCACATTTTATATTCATTTCAAAAAAGACTTTAATGTACTTGTAAATTAAGTACCTGTATTAAAGTATTTTTTGCAAAGATTCAACAAAATAATTCGTACAATTCTATAACTGAGTCTTTGTAAAATTCATATCCAAGTAATTTGAATGACTAAAAGCATACAAAATATTTTCAATAAAGTCTACATTACACAAATACACAACATTCATAATATGGTTCGTATGTTAATCTCTTCACTCGACTAGCATCAACCGCATAAACCGCTTACAGAAGAATTTGGAATGTACTACTGTAAACTTTCATTTAATGTTCTACCCCAAAAATTTCACGTAGGAAAAATGCGTTTGGAACTTTTATATACGCGTTTTGCTATATTCCATCCGTTATTTGTCGTTATTTTTTGCACACAAAAAAGATGCTATAACATACGAAAATATTTGAACCGATTTCTTGTCCGACAGAGAAAAATAGAAAAAGAGAAAGAGTGAAAGAAGAAGGACGAAAAAAGGAGATTGTTAAAAGAAACACGAGCAAGTGGCCAAATATGATAAGACAGAACATTATTTAAAAAAAAGATCCCTTAATTAGTTAGAACTTAACAATTGTTTGCAAGTTACTTTGGATTGAATTGGATTAATTGAATGAAACACAAAATCCCTACGCCGTTTTGGTCAATGTGAAATCGTATTTTATACTGTATATTACGAATGGATGTACATAACTTGAATAGCGTTTTAGTTATGCAGTATTTAAAGCACATGGCTAAAATACAGGTCCCGTGCATATTGATATTGTTTATGTTAAGACAAATACGTTACCAGTGGTGAGGCTAATCTCCATGGCACGTTGCCTGTGTCCAAGGACCTTAAATTGGGGCAGTGACACCTCGTTGCTGACCCCAACGCTGTTAGGACCCTCGTTCCACTTGTAGCGGATGTCTCGCATTGTGTATCCGACTGCAAAGAAACATACTCCCCTGCGGTTTGTACGTACCTTGTGGAACCCACTTTTTATAAGCAGGCTCCGAGGGGACCTCCACTTACCTTCCAATCTCTTTATTTTATTTTTTATAACGTTTCAATATTTGCGTCAAACTATGCATTTTAAAACGTTACGATTTCTTTCGAATTTGCTCATCGGATGTTCATTAAATTAAAACGCATGAATTGTTTAAGGATTGGGAATTGATTTGTTAATTAAATCAACAAGTTGTCAGTTTAAGAAAAAAGTATTTGTCGATATTGATAATAATAATTGTGAGAATGAAAAAAAGGTGTAATAAAGGTCTAGGATGGGCAAACTTGTGTTGCATTATGTCAATTAATTGTAAATTAACGTCAGAGTTAATTGCATAATAATATTTAACATAATAATAATAACATTTTAAAGTTCCTTTTTATTTCATTTTCATTGTTAAATTGGCGTGAATCCTTATTAAAATCTACCAACAATATTATTATTTCATTTGTATCGGATGAAAGCAATACAATTTTTTGTGTTGAATAGGATATCAATTTAATAATCATTGAGTTGAATTATGTCAGGTTTGCTAAGGTTTCTAAATTATAACTGTAAATGATTAATCATGGATATGTATTTGTTAATTAAAATATACCATTTTCATTAAGTTGATTAAACTTATATAACTCAGATGACAAAATATTAGAACCATATATTAGTCTCATATATTATTATTGCAAACATTAAGTTTGGGTATATTTAACATAAAGTACACAGAACTTAGTAGACGTTTTAAGATTAAATACTGAGATGGAAATCTCGGTTATATACTGATTAGACATCCTGTTTGATGTTAACTACGAAAAGCACAAAAATTGAATCAAAGACCTGATCAAAAGTTCTGATTAAGATGTAAAGCTTGATTATAATGCAGAATTTGATTGTAATACAAATCCGTCGAAAAATAAAAAAAATGGTTTTATATTTCAAATTTCAATGTATGCAATTGTAAAATTATGCTTTAATTTATGAAATGTATTCATTGAATTAACCAATTTGGTATAATGAGTTTAATTATTATTCTGACGAATCATTATTATAACTTAAAAATGAACACAAATTATAATCGAAATAATAATTGTATGAATAATTGTATTACCTTGAATACCCTTCTCTCTTTTTTCCATTTTTGATAGAAAACGCTATCAAAACGCGAAAAGATGTTCGTAAATGATAAAAGCAAAATACTTGATAATACTTGACGGAATGAAAGGTAAATTATTCTTTCTCACTCTCTCTGTCTTTCTTTTGTACACTGGGAAATACGAATGTATGATTTATGTTACAGCGAATGTATATTTCAACTAAAATTTCGTTACAGTAATAAAGAATTACTATTATTATATTTATTACATAATAAATTATTTTTAATAAATAACTTTTTCTTACTTAAAATATAATAAATCAAAATTATAACCAGATTAAAGCCAGTTCTCTTCGAAAGTATTATTTTATCCATTTTATCAAAAAAGAAACAGCAAAAGTGCGAATTCACAGTTTTGTTTATTTGTGTATTTTTCTCGCGGTAACAGTTAAGTTAAAGCTGGTCTATGTTTCTTGTTAGGTTGTCTGATTACTTAATCATTAGACAGGATGTTGCCCTAAATGCCAAATTGTGGTTACGTTTTTACTTCAAATGAGTTGCAACTGAAGACGTGAATGTTGAAATGATGATTTCAAGTTTATTGTCTCTGATTCGCAACTTGGTTTGACAATGTTTTAACGAGAGAGAAAATAAACCAAATTGTATTAAAATTTACTACAATTTTGTTCAAATTAAAATTAGTCTCAAAGAAAATCATGTATTATTAAAGATATTTCTTTTTCTCAAAATTTAGTTTTACTTTCAAATTAACGACACAAAAGTATATAGTAATATTGGCAGAATATTTAATGCATGGAATATAATTTTTTGTGTGTTTCTCCTGTAATAACGACGGAAATCGAAATTCATTTCATCCATTAATTACTCCTTGATTACTTGACGAGGCTAAATTTATCCAGGTCAGGTAACAATCATGGTGACATTCGGACACCTCTTTTCATCATGTTCTGATTTTAACCTTAACGCAGGTTTGATCAAAGAGCGTGATCAATTTGCATATTCATTCTCAAACAATATTCAAATTAAACAATCTCAACATTTCTGACAGTTGATTGTAATAATCAAAATGAACTTCACATGGACAAATGGACGTCAGTCATTTCTTAAGTTTTTTTTGTTCATTCATTCTTGACAGAATTTAGAAAATGTTTGACCAGGCTGTAATCTGATGAAAAGACGACAAAATTATGTTCATTATAAAGTAATGAGTTAATCACGTAACTCTATTAAGACGATGGCGCTGCTCTAACTCAATTTTTGTTGAAGTTGTTCGCTTAACAATCTGTAAATTGCAAAATTTGTTACTATCCCAATTTGTAATATAGCTTTTTCCCAGTGCACTTGTCAACGATGATTGATTAAATTAATAGGCAAGAAGACAAACTAAAAATAATGCTACTGAAAGTAATGAATGATTCAGATTTTCGTTACATTGTAAATATGAGCAACTATGTGGGCCGAATTATATTGATTTTGCTTTGATCATTTCCGAATTGACGTTTTGAATTGAAATTTGTACTAAATCACTACTTTTTTCTTAAAATGATCGGTTGCAAAAAATAAACAAAAAGTTGTAAATGTTATAATTGTATGCATGTAAAAGTTATGTTTGTGATGTAATGTAAAAGAAAGGTATTGAAATAATACATTATTTCAATAGTTTCTATTTCTTCATTTGAAAAATGATAATGAGAATGTACTTGGTAATTCAAATGTAAATAACGTTTGTGTGGAAATTGATTCCGAGTTGACAATTAACATAAATCACGTTTATATTTCAGTTGGGAATACAAACGAATAATATTCTCTCAAGTTCAACATTTGCGGACTTGTTACTGAGTTTTTGCAATTACAAATGGGAGTACATAATTCATTAATTTTAATTCTCGAATTATACCATTAATTCGCACATTTTTTTGCTCGCAACAAATATTGAAAAATGCTGATATTATGATTTATAGATTCAGATACACTTTTTATACACATTTTTACTTTCTTTAGTTTGATAAAGCAATAGCAAGAAATTCACAGCATCTTAGGAATCTTTGCAAAAAAGTTATTCGACAGCATCTCTGAATGCTTTCGATTATCTTATTATTCTTCGAATATTTATTACGAAATAATATAAAAACTACGGAAATATTTCATAATTAATCTCAAATTAAAACTTGTTTAATAAAAGCAAATTCTATTATTTTCAGTGAAAAATGAAATTCTAATTACAAATCATAAATTGTAAAGGAATATAATTTTTTTGATTAAAATTTATTAAGTTTAATATTAACTTCTTTAATATTTTTTATTTACTGCTATAATTAGATTTTCAATATATATATAGAAACAATAGATGTACACATATTAGTGATTGTGTTGGATTTGCGGAGAATAACAGTCGAAATAGAAACATAAAATGAATAAAGGAGGTTCATTTCTTTCATTTGTACTTTGTTTCGTCTATTTATGGTTCTCTAGTTCGTTTTTATATAAATCCACGACGATAAATATTCAAAGAAATTCATTTTTTGTATAAAACTGCTAAAAATGGAAGTACTTTTTTTCTCGCCCGACAACTTAACAAGTTATATAACAATTTTTTTTCGAAATTTTTATAATAAATAATATTTCATATAGTAACATATAATATTTCAAAAGTTGCGTTTGAATATTTGAAACATAAAGAAAATTTTGGATTTTTAAGTATCACCAGAGTGTTTATGTATATTTTTTTAATAACTAGGTTAATAACTATTTGAAAAGTAGAACAACTTAACAGCTCTTTTTTTTCAAAGATGATAATTGCAATTTTATCTGTAAATCTGGAAATTGCACCAATTAAAACAATATTAATGTATAATAAATCAAATTTTGTCATTAATGAAGCAGCCACTTTATTTCTGAGTTTATTTGCAAGTAACAGAAACTTATTACTTTCGTTTATATTAATTCGACTCGACAGTTGTTAATTTCAAAAGAAGATGACATTTGAAGATAAAAATTATATGACATTAGTTACTTAATGATATCATTGGAAGAAGAAAATTTTTTGAACTTTTGTCAATAAAAAAAACTTTGATGTTTGTACGTAATTTTTATTTAGACTAAGTGTTTTTCTTTGCTTTTATAACAAGTTATAAACCTCCTCTTTATATATAAATATATTCCAATATTTCGTTTAACGCGAAAGTGTGGTAATATTTTATTAATTTAAAAACAAGAAAAACTTTTTACACAAACAGAGATAAATATCTCATCAGTGATATTATTGCCTTCCTCTACACTTTTATAATAATAACAGTATTATCAGGAATTAATTTTGCTTCAAAAAAAGGGAAAATAAAAATAGCAATCATATATGCTTAGTTAAAACTGATGTTTAACATTTTTATCATCATTATATACTCTGGGTGATACTGTACCTGACAACTGATATTTATGCAGAGAAGAATATTTTATTCTGTATAATATATGAAAAACAAGAATAATAACAAGAAAAATAAGAAATTTTATAACATATGTTGAAATATACATAGTATTTACATTTTGCACTGCATTTTTTTAATATAAAAATATATATAGTTGTCAAATATAATAACTCAAAATTTAATCAGTTTCGTTGAAAACAAGAACAAAATGTTCCAAGATATCTGATTAGTGATTTTTATGCATCGTTTAAAGTACAAAAATAATTTTTAATTTGCTTTTGGCGAGAACAAAATAGATTTTTTAGCCTTAATAACGTCTTTATGATGACGTAATTTAATTTTACGTGGAGATAAAAGTAAATACGACATTCTGTTAGACTGTTCTAAGTGTAATTTCGTAAGTAATATTGGGCGTTAAAACAGATCTGTAATAGGTGTGGTACCCAAGATCCGAATGAAATCGCTAAAGAAACTTGGCATCACTCGTCAACTGTGTTCACTACAAAAAGCTGTTATTGATATATGTCACATACCCTAGAGCTTTTTAATTCTACAGTCAAGTTTTCATCGTTGGAGAACTTCCAAATATGTAACAATAAATATATCTTTTACTTATATATATACCATAAATTATATTTTGTATTTACAAATCACAATTCGCGAGACAATAAGACAAATCATATTTTCAATTTGATCGAAATTTGCTTTCATACATCTTGTATTCTCTATAAACTTTACTTTTACTACACCGAGAAAAATATATTAGTCATTTTTTCTTCTTTCTAAATTTGAACAAGTAAAAATGCATTCAAATTAAGTGAATATTCACTTTTTCTGAGTCCTTTTTTGAAAGAATGTTCACTTATTTCAAAATATTGCATTTCAGTGACTTCAAATTTTTCACCGTAACTGATTTTATGTTAAATATCAAAATATCTTCCCACAAACGGAAACTGAATTATCAAGTACATTTGTCAACAGTGTTATTCATAAGTTTTGGTTATTCTTTTACGGCGATAGGTTTATCTTTAGATTGATTATGGTTTTCTAAACGACGATCTTTAGTCGAATCCATCGGACGCTAAATTATACTGATTTTCGCATGACGGAGAAACGGTAATTGGTGCAATGGTGCGGGAAAGAAGATGCGTTGATAAAAGAGAAGTGAGTGTTTCCTTTTGTGTGATACAGAACGAGAGAAAGAGATAGAAAGATAGAGAGAGATAGAGAGAGAGAGACAGAGAGAGAGAGTATATGTAGGTATATGTGGTATTCATAAAGAGGAGGACAATGAACAAGGGATATCTACCTGTAGACAGGTGTATGGTTGTTTCTCGTTGCCTGTGCCCGAGCACGCGAAACTGCGGTAGTTCCACATCGTTTGAGATGCCAACCGATTGATTGCCATGCTTCCATTTGTACCGAATATCGCGCATTGTGTATCCAACTGTCGGGAAAGAACGAAAACACAAGAAAATCGTTGCTCTAACATACAGACATTGAAAAACTCAATAGATAGTGGGGGAATATACAAAGTCAAAGAACATCTCGTAGTTTTCGATAAACATCGTTATACAATCACGGTTCTTTATGTTGCCAGATAAATATGTGGATAAGCCATACAAAGTTCGTGTCATAATCAAATTTTCGTTGAACAAACTCAAAGTTTATTTCTAAAGTGAACTGAGAGTTGAATTATGAAATACTTAATAAGTTCAATACGGAAAGTATAATTAATGAGTACTTTATACTGTAAGTAGTTTGGATTTAGTTATACGAGTTTATAGATGTAAGGCAATTGAGAACAAATTGACCGATTGTTTGCGATATTGAAATTTTGATTAACTTTTTGTTTTTTGTTTTTTTTTTTTTTGGCAACGAGTTGTTCTTTTTTGGACTCAAGTAACTACTTAACATAAAATTGCTGTTTTACATGTACTTAAACTGATTAGGTATCCAAAGATAGGTAAGAAGGAAACAGAAAGCCCAAAAACGAGGTATGGGGTTTTCTACTACGGGATGGAGACGCTTTGCGATTAAGACATTTATGTTAAAGTTGAATTCTTTTTCATCAATTACTTCTTTTTTTGTCACAAAATTGTACTTTTTTTCTTGAATATACAAAAAATGTAAAAAAAAAAAACAAAAATTCTTTTCATTCAAAAAAGCATTTGTGTTCTTCTCATTAGTGAGAGTTGGAAATTGAAAACTTCTGGAGCGGATTTAATTTCTGATTATTTTTTTTTACTATTGAACAATATATATAGATTAATGAAAGAAGGATGAAATTAAATTCTGCGATTCGATTGATCTCAAACAAAACTTTAAATAGCATCGAATTTTGACTCGCAAAGCCTTCGCAGCATTCACTCTCGAGGAAGTAGTTTTCAAGAGAGATAGACAAAATAAACATGCTTGATGATAGAGAAATGGACAAGATTCGTGTATCCACGATATTAATTTGACTTTAATATGTCTATTATTTGAAATTGACATTCATTATAGGTCAATAGAAATTCTATTTAAGTTTCCTTATTGACGTAGAAATGAAATTGTTCAAAGCTATATATATATTCGGAACATTGTAATTTCAGCGATTACATTTCATCGAATCGACTTATTTGAATTTCTGAATTTCATTTTAATCGACATGTAAAAAAGACGCGAATATATATGGCCGTCTATGTGTTCGTGTATTTTAAATCCGCAGACACACGAATCATAATTATACGCTAACTATGTCAGCCTGGTGTGACATTTAAAGTTAAAACTTAAAATACTTCGCATTTGTTAAGGAGTTACAATACAGTACGTACGATTTCTTAAATGCAATTGAACGACTGGGAATGTAAGGTTTTATTCTTCTTTTTTTTTTTGAAAGGTGACATTAAATTCAACATCGATAAAAATAGTGCCGTGCATTAAAGCAGTGAAGTTGTACAAAGAAAGCTGAATACTAAACACAAATGTAACTGTGAATACAAATACAAATTTTCTTAGAAAATGTTAATTGCATTGGCTATATTTATGAATTAAATTGAATTCTTTCATAATTACGAATTATCTGCAAGTAATTGAACGTAATTGTGTTACTTATGATTTTAATAGCGCTTTATATGAAATATATCGGCTCAAGTTTAAGAACTTTGTATTGACATTTAGACATTTTGCAGCAAGATATTGTTTGTTATATGAAATCGAAACGCAAATGTCGGATCTCACGTTAATCTGACTTTCAATTCGAAATGTACACTTTGAAATGAAATTCGAAAATAAACTCGAGATCCTCAAATACAACTTATATTTTAGAATAACCGTAAATAGAATTTTCTTTTCAAAAGTTTTTTGTCAATTTTATTGAAAAACACTTGAAAATATTCATTTCAGTTTGATGTTTTATTCAATTTTAGAATGTTTATTCGTATTTCGTTAAAAGATTTTGAATAATCAAATTTATTGATAATAATTCATTTTTTTTACATTAAAATGTCATTTTAATCATTATTATTTCGTTGTTTTTATTTCAATAGTTTTTTGTCATTCAATATAGAAATAAATTCAGCGTAATATTTTTGAATCTATTTATCAAGAGAGTTGCGAAGAAATATGCGGATCAAAGTTAATGATCATAGCTATTTCATTCATAATGTTGACATAAGATAGGGGCGACTGCTGTCTCTCGTAGGTCTGCCATGAACTTCTATCTACGAGACCTTTAATCGTCTTCTGTAACATTTAGTATAGTGTATTCAGTCATTTCAACGTCGATCTTCGTTATGGTTATTTAAGTCTGCGTGACTTGGCATCTTTTGTTTTTTATACGCGTCTTTTGGTTTTATTTTTCTCTACACGCTCAAGAAAACCAGTCGAGAAAATGTTTAGCTTGTATACGTGCGACGATAAAAGAACCTGTATATTGATTAACTTTTTTTATATTTCAATCTCACTTATCATTTATTTATAGTACATATTTTCTTATAGAATTTATTTTCCTCGAAAGCTTTATTTATTTCTTCGAAATTTAATCAAGACTTTTCATCTAAAAAAGCCATCCTTTGTTCAAATAAGGATTATACTGTTTCATTTGTTACATACTTCTTGCAACTAAATGATTTATGCATTTTTTCTTTTTATTACTATGGAAATATCAAATTTTAAAATATGTTTGCACCCGAAATTACGCTGTTCTTGTTTATTACATTTTTTCGTCTAAATTTAGCCGTAAACTTGATCGTAACTCGGCTGAAATGTGCTACATAGTTGAATTTAGAATGAAACTCAGGAGTGACGCAGTATTGATTAATTTTTAAACAAATTCTTCTTTATTTTTGTATAAATGATACTCTACGAATTATTTTCAGCACGTTGTATACAGTCTCTATAGTTTTCGGTCTATGTCTCCAGATACGGAGTTTATTGTTAAATATCAAAAGGCTTCGAAATGTTGTCATATGGGAAATCATAAATATAGAGACAAGTATTCAAATCGGGCAGAATTTATTCATCGACGTGATGATATTATTTTTCTCTTTGAATAGACATTTTTTCATTGCTTTTATATATTATCAGAAATTGCACATAATTCAAACAAATGAAAATGTTTAATTTAATATTTTTTCTTTCCATTTTGCAATCAAATTTAATTTTTAACAAAACAAGAGTTTTTAAAAATTAACTTCTACTTTTGTTTTAATATTTTAGTATAAAAGCACTGTCTTTTCTTTTGTTTTTTTTTTTCTTAGTTGTCATTATGATAATGAGAAGAAAGAAATATGTATCTCGTAGCAAAAATAAAATTTATTCGAAATTCGAATATAAGTATCAATATATCAAATTATCAAAATTAAATGTACATTAATTTGTCTCTTTTCTCCAACTCGCATTTAAGAAAAGTAAAACTTGCGCTGCAAATGTAATTAGAAACTTTTGTTGCATTTTTCGACATAGTTTTCTCATTCTCTCAGTTGAATCTAACATACTACTCTGAATTCATTGCTGAACATGGACACAGTTCCAAAATCATTTGTTACATTTACTTTATAATTATCTCTTTTTAATTCCAACATCGATTTCTTTTAAATAATGTAAATGGCACTTTAAACAATCTGCATTAAATTTATGATCTCTTCTTGATATATTTTCAGATCATTATTCCTGGAATTTATTCATAATTTTCTCATCCAGTTTTGCTTGCTTAATTAAAATTATAACTTGTCATTATTCACGATTAACTGAACATTTTTAAACAACGTTTTCTTGCATTAATCAATTATTTAGAATGATAAAAAGGCACACCCTCACGATGAAAATTATATTTTGTTAAAAAAAATCCAAAATATCTCAACTCCTGCCACTTAAATATATGCAAAAATATATTTATTATATATTTTCATGCATATTTGAATATGTATTTTTGAAGAAATATATTAAAAACTATCTAACTTTTGTCGAAAAAAAATTGTTTGTCTATTTTAAATATATTTTTGCATATATTTAAAAATATATTTTTTTGCGTGAGGGCAATTAGTAACAACTACATACATTATCACCAAACTATATGTTCATTATAATAATAATAATAATAAACAAAAATTATTCTACAACTACGAAATCATGCCACGAGCACTACTTCATGCTTCTTAAAAAAAGAACAAAACATTTCGAAAATAGTAGAATAGAAGAAACTACACTACGAGCAAATTTGGTCACGTTTCTTAGCGGGGTTCAAGTAACAACAAAAAAAGAACGAATGAAAGACTACGGAATGACTTAAGTCGCTATAAATGTTATAGCTAATAAGAATTACAAAGATACAAAAATCCTTGTCTTCTTGATTATCGGCTTGAGTGTGTCCGATAAGAAAGAGCTTACGCATGCGCTGGCTAGATGCACAATGCGTCAAATATCGGTCTTGAGATGTTTTTTGTTATTAATATTCTGAATTATTTTGAACACGTTGCGCAGCCTCCGCAGGGCCGGCCGTCCTCGGCCTACGTCCCCGGACACGAGGCTTAGTGTTATATGTCGGAGGCCTTCAGGATGGTGTCATATGGCAAATCATAAACAAACAAAATACAAAAATAAGATTCGAACCGGCAGAATTCCATAAATTGTACATAGCTTTATCATGTCTGGCAAACATTTTCTTTATTGCAACTTTGACAATGCACTTTCCATTTTTTCGGACTAAAATTTTTTTCACATTTTTCAAAACAATAGTATTTTTACTTCTTTTTTGTGTTTTTTTTGGGGATTCATTTTCAAGAGAAGTTGCATGTCTCTTAATATTATTAAACGACTGAAAAAAATGTGCGATGTTACATTTAAATTCGCGAAACAATCCACGGAGTGTAAACCCAGTACGTATGTTTTCCATTTTTTATATTTTTGTACTTTTGCAATAGAAAATGGAAAAATCTGTGGCGAATGGATAATGGAAGTTGCATTGTCATTGCGAAATATTGGTATGGTTTAGTGGAGATCCATCGGAGATTGGTGTACTCGTAAGTTCTATAGAGATGTGAAAGTAATAATTTCGTTCGGTTTTATCCATCGAATAAAACAACTGTTTTTGAAAATGTAACCTCCGAGATGCAAAGTGAAATTTATTTATATTATTTTCGTGTCTTCTCTGTTTTTTTTCTCATCTGCTTTTTTTCTTATAAAAACTCGCGCGCTGCGAACTTATGCGCAATGACTTTCGCGTAAATCCACACGACCCAATAAACATTTTATTTTAATGCACGGAAAATGAGAAAGGACAAAAACAAGTACGCGGCAACGCTGCATTGAAATACTTAAATTCTCCAGAGGCATTTTGAATTTAATTTTGCAAATATCACTTCAATTTTGCGTTGCATTTAGCGCTAAAATCGTCATTTTTCAAAATAAATTTTACATTTTAAGCCACGTTTAAACATTAACGTCCTTTTTTGCTTTGACAAAAAAAGCAGATACTTTGTTTCTTGTTAAGTTACATTTTCTATACGTTTGAATGATTAATTGAACTGTGAAATAGTATAAAAAAGTATGTTTCAACAATAACTTACGTTGATCTATCGTATCAGTTCAATTTTAATTACACGCTGAGAAAAAATAGATGCAAATTTTTTATACATACGATCTTTGTTAATTAATCTTTATATCGTATGATAAATTTTCTTGTTAAGTTTATACAAAAATATGTAACGTAATAAATCAGAATGAAAATGATGTCAGTAAGAAAAAGAAATATGACTTTACATCTATTTGTGTATTCATATTTCATCTCAGCGCATAACGAAAACCTTGTATAGAGTTATCATGTCATTTGAAAGTGTCTGTGAATGGTTTTTAAAAGTAAAATTTCAAATATGAATTTTCAATAGCAAAGAAGTTATGACGGAGGGGGGGGGGGTGAAGAGGAAAAAGTTTTAGTGAGTTAAACAGAAAAAAAAAAGAATATCTATTTAACCGTTTGTTGATGTCACTGCAAAACTGTTGACAATACTTTTGAACCATCACTCTCAAAAATGCCGCAACAGCAACGCTCACCAGAAGTGTCTTCAAGTGCTCGATATTACGCGCTGAAGTGCCCTGTTTTTCTACGTCATTGCGTTCTACTTTAGATAAGTTGACTAATTTCGAGACCATCATCTTTCTTTATACAGAATAGACAATATCTGTAAATGCCTTATAAAAGTCTTTCGTGAACATTTGTCTCTATTTTATTCGAAAAAAAAAAATTATGTGTTTCTCTTTTTCGTTTTTGTCATTTTAACAATCTAATTGAAAATTACAGTTTGATGGTTTAAATTGGACATCGTATTTAGTTTCTATGAAAAACAGTGGTTCTTAAAGTGCTTATTCGAACGATTTCATGATGTAAATTTTGGATTTCATACAAATATTCATTTATATTTTGAGTTGATTTCAAGAATAAGATAAATAGATTTTGTTGACTTAATGAAGTTACTCGAAAAAAAGTTGAGTGAATGATTGCTTTTCGAAGTGTATGTAAGATATTTGTATTAAGTTCAAATGTATACTTGTGTATTCAAATTGAATCTTACACATTATTTGCATCGTCATAAAAGTTGTGTATATATAAAGCAATTGGTCGACAGCCAGCAACCAATGGTCAAACACATTGAAATACAACTCAGCTCGTTCCCCAGTGTCTACTAGGCTGGGACTATTCGGTTGGATAAACACTTGAAACAATGAAGAGGTGTTTCCTGCTCGCATGTGACTTTAAACGTTTCTAGCACGTCTCAATTCATACGACTTGTGTTAAACACTTGGGAGATCAAAATACCAATGTTTCTACTTAAACTGACAAAACTGTTTGGACTTCTGTCATTCAAACGAATAAAGTCAATTCAATTTCAAAAGTCAATTTCATCTGATTAAATGCTATGCATTTTGGAATTTCCCATTGGAACATTCAAATATTTAATTTTAACTATAATTAACAACAAATATATTAATTTGTAGTGGAATCTTGCATTTATGTTTCCTAGTAACTCAAAACATATACTGTCATTATATTGCAACTATATTGCTACTATATTACCATCAAATATTTTCGATACATTTCCATACATCACGTTGTAACGCTAAAATATGGCTATTATATAAGCACTATATGGTAAATATATATATAGTGACAATATATAGACAATATATGGATAATATATGGACAATATATGGAAAATACATATATATGGAACAATATATGGACAAAATACAGAACAATATATGTTTTGAATTACAAGAATTGTTTATTCATTTTAATTGAATCAAGTAAACTACATGGGCTAATTGAGTTTTCTTTATCAAAATTGGAAATCTGAATGCAGGAATGTACTTGAGTGTCTAAAACTTCGCATATATTATCTGATAACGTAGCGAAAATTTATTTGAATATAATTGAATATTTGTATGATAATGTAGACATTACATTGTGATATCGCGATTCCGTGGCAGCGATGCCTTGTGATTACGAAGAAGCTTGTTAGGTGCTTTTGGCTGCACACTGTGCTTAATTGAAACAATTGTTGTAACAATGGTTGAACAAAGATATTCAAAACGAAACAAAGAAAAATAAAAAAAATGATTTACAAAATTGTAATTGACGTTAAAAGAACGGGAAAATTTTGGACAAATAAAAAGAAATAAAAAACGAGGATTTAGGAAGAACGAAATATAACGTTTGACGAAATCGTTAGTTTGATGAAATTGGTTTACATGAATCTGATCAAGAAAGATTACAAATATGTTTTTGTCGTTTTGATAAATAAAAAAAGCGAGTTTCTTTTTTGAATATAGTATTTTTGTTTGAAAAATGTATTTTTTGAAGTTATAAAAGATTCTGTTCTGATTAACTTTGATGAAATTGAACATTCGGATGAAATTGGATGAATTGATGAAATAGATGTCGCGCAAAAGAACTACTAGTTTGTGAAATTGTATAACTTTGCACTCATTTGTGTCTTGACAGTTTTTTTCATGAGCGTACCGAAAAACTCGTAAGTTTTCGTTGAACTGAAAAACGGCCGTGGTTTATAACACGGTTTTGTTGTTAATAATGGTGGAATATATTTTCGTGACGTAAACGTGATGAGTCTGACTGAATCTTATTCGTACTACTTACAACTTTCGATCTCGATGTGACACAACTGACGATCCATGGGAAAGTATTGTAAGTTCATAGGACACGACGCCGTGATGGTCAGACTGAAAAAAAGTTCATCAACTCATATTATGCATTCATATATTTCAATTGCAAAAGATGTAATTAAACTTTGAATATTCTACATAATAGAACGAATGAATTGGTAAATAACACTTAAATGTATTGCAGACTATTCAGAGTCGAAATTGTATTGTAGAAGTTTAATTAAATTAAACTGGATTAATAATAACTTAAAATAAATAAAATTTAATTAATTAGACAAAAAGGATAAAACAAAGCTAAAAGTTAAAAGCTATATAAATTATAAGTGAATATATTTCGAAATATTCCTAAGTAATAATTAAGTTTAATTTTGAAAGTTGCGCGAAAATGATATGTATGTTAATGTATTTGAATTGTGTTATTTAGATTTGAAATTGTTTATTTAAAGTGTAACTTTATTTATCATAATCATAATCGACTGTAGCAACTACTTGGAATATGTAATCTTTGAAACTTATGCTGATTTTGTTGGCATTTATAATTTGTTCGCCACAACTATCTGTGTTGGTTCCATAAGAACGACGATCGAGCATTTTCGGTCGGTTAGAACTGCAAATGTATAGAGTCTTGATATTTATTCCTGGAATTTGCATAGTCTATACAACTACTCTATATGGTACATTATTATACCAATGTTATTTTCCGTCATTTGTGAAACAAATTATACGTCCTGCTGCTGACTTCTTTTTTTTACATTCAGGTATTTATAAACTTGGCAAAGCCTTTAATATTTTTTCATTGAAATACCTTTTTAAAAAAATAAAGTAAAACAAATGATAATTATGCACTACCTTATCTTTGAAAATGAAATTCATTCAAGTGAAATAAAACGTTAACTGTAAATGCGAATAGAAGTCGAATATTTCTGCAAATATTTTACAACAATGTCATAAAATCAACACGATTGAATTTGTTTAATAGAAAAAGCATTGAAATTTGCTGATAGTGTTAACATTCTGCGAATATTTTTCTTAATTGGAGTATGTTTGCATTTTTCTAATAAATGAAATATGCTTTTTTACAGATTTTTAATTTTTTTATTTGTGCCAGATTGTACAACTATTTATCTGTTAAAAAATATTGTAAGATGTGATGAAAATATTTATAATATAAAGAAGTAAAAAATAGACTTAAAAAATCACTGCACTGATAGATTTGTTTTTAGCTAAGTTTCTTTAAATGCAATAAACTTAGTTTAACTTAAACAGTATGTAATTGCATAATCCTGTTGAATCAGTCACACAGTTGCTAAGTACATTCAACTAACAAGTTATAGTTGTTATATTTGATGACGAGAAGCAGATTATGCTCATAGAATTAAAGTTACGAAAACTAGTTTTTACCATGTAACGTAATAATGCAAAGTTCATTCAACATTTCCATTAAAGATTTATTTTCCAATTATTTTTTATTTCCAGTGTTTAGATTACAAAACGTCTCATTTTGCATGTTTCTTCATTATCAGAAAATCTTATAAAATTGTTTTCGTATGATATTTCAAATGTAATTTTACAAAATTCGAATTTATTTTATCAGATTTTATCGCAGCAGATGCGGTCGTTGATTAATCAAAGAAATTATTTTAATACCAAATTGAATAATTAATTACTTTCTTGAGCTATTTTAACATAATTTATGATGTATATGTTTGATTATGTTGTTTGCATACAAGTAATGCATTAATTTACTTTATTGCTATTGACATACATTTTATATTTTGTAACTAGTTTTCATAATTTCACTTCGCTTCATTACAAATACGTGTCATGTAATTTGATTTGCTTTGAATTAGACATGCAATTATTTAATCGCAATCGTGTTTTAAATTGTTTCCTGTACTAATGTTAACTTGCAAATTGAAATATTTATTGCATGAAAATAACCGAGTGACTATTTATTTAAATTAAATTCAACTGAAAATTGCAGATACCGTTCATCTGCGAACAATTTAGTAAATATTTCTCTTGCAACGCATTTTTCTTTATTTTATATTTATTTATAATTTTCATAAATTATTGAACAAATGACATTTTCAATATTACATTTATATGAATGTTTTTCTTTATATACAATTATATTACTCATTTTACATTTCATTTTGTTAAATGGAAATTGTAATATAATATTACATATGCTTACAAATATTGTATCATTTTTACATCTCAGTTTCAACGAATCACATAAAAACATTGAATCATCATTTTTTCGGTAAACAAATGGAAAACATATATCTCTGCATATAGTCTGTTGACTTAACTAATTATTAAATTATATTCAAATTAATCAGATATTGAATCATCTGTGTTATTGGCATGTAATTATGCTTAATATAACAAGAGTTAAAATAACCAAGATATTAGGTCAAATTATTCGTGCATCCAAATTAACAATTCTACGGAGAAATTATTTTAGTTCTGACACAATAAACTATTTTAAGATATAAATTTTCATTTCTACACATAATAATTAAATTACTGAACATAATTATTCCTCATGAATAACATTTTTGTCGTTTTTTTTCAGTTTACAAAAAACTTTTCTCGTTACATAATTAATAGTCATTAAAAATTGTATTTCATTTCAACGACTTTATTACACATTTGTTCAACTAATTTTGATTCATTTTATTCATTTTTCGTCGATGGATATGTTAAGAGGAAAAAAAGAAACTTCTTAATTAAGCAACTTATTTGATTTTTTTGTACACAAGAATTAATAATAATGAAAAGAAAATCAAACATCTTAGCTCGCTTTGTTAAACTTTTAATTTAATTCTTCTCTTTCTCTATTATCCAAATTTTTTGTATTGCTGCTTATATTTCTTAATAGCCCCGAAAAATGGCTTATCAAACAATCGTTGAAACTAAAATAAAAGTTGTATTAAAGCGAAAGTTGATGTATTTAGCGTAAATTCATCTGATTTCTGTTTAAGTAAGGCGCATGACATCGTTATACAACGTTATAAATAGCGGATAAATTTTGATTACACTAAAATTTTCACCGCAAAGGCTTCTGTGATTCTAATTACGAATATTAAACGCAGAAACTTTAATCAATTAACTTTGAACTTCTCATAGGATTACGATGATTAAAAAGAAAGTCTATTTGCGCTATGTTTCATCGATAATCTCTGCCGCTCCACACATTTAATGATTTGCTATCACACCGCACGGTTATCGGCTTGTAATGGACCGCAGTAATTATTTCTGCCGAAAGCCTCGAATTACGCGTTGGCGATCCTATTAGCCCATTCGCATGATTAGATAGTACCGGACCAAAATCAGATCCATCGTTACACAATGGATAACAGTCACGACTGCATTTTATTCATTATTCAGGTTTTATTATATTACAGCATTTCCGCATTTCGAATATTCGTTATACACAATTTCTGTAAACATTATTTCACTACGTCAATGCAAAATGAAACATTCGCTAAATTAAATTCTACATATGATATTATTTTAAGTAAATTAAGGATACAAATGTTTGTTGTTATGAATACATTTGATTCAATCAATTGATTTTAGTTTTTTGCATTAATTTGAGTTCTTTTGACTTGATTCTTGATGAAAATATTTGTACAAAAGACAATTTAATGAAAGATATCAGAAAACATTTGATGCATAACAAAAATCTCACAAGATAAATGAAATTTCCATCAGCCGCATATTCAACTAAATTATTTGCTCTATACGTGAGTCTTTTCATTTTATATATTCGAATACCCCGGAAATGAGAGCCGTTCTTTGATCGTGCCGTTTTCTGATCGGAGGAAAGCATTTTGCGGAAGACACCAATCAACGTGCATAGAACATCACCTTAGACTCATTGGAAATGTAAAAAAGTGTACTAAAAATGAGAGTCGATAAAAATATGGATTTCGGAGAGTATCGCCTACAGAGAATCTGAACCATTTGAATAAAAATATCTTCTGTGATAAATCAGCGAAAGTTTCTCGGAAACTTTAATAAAAATCGATTGTAACACCCGGCTTTTTGGAATCACAAATTTTACGCGAAAATATTACACTACGTAAACATAAAAATGATTGCAAAAAATGCAATAAGTTTTGTTCAACATTTTTTCTTTTTTTTGGAAATTGACTGTAATTTAGAAAGATCAAAAAATCAAGGAAAAATAAAAGTTTTAGAGATAAAAAGTTGCGGAAAATATCTTACCGTATACTTCTTGTAATGCTACCCGAATGATGTATTCGAATGAACTCGTTGCTGGTGGTAGCGATATGAAAATACGACTGCTTTTCATTGACAAAGAACGTGTCCGGAACCCATATATTTTTTATAAATTCGGAACCGACGCTCAACGTCTCTACTCCCTGTCGCTTCTTGAAAGCCAGTCGTGGATCCGTCCAAAATTGTCGGAAGTAAAAATCCAGTGTAAAGTCCTACGTTGAAAAATGAATTATTAATATCAAGTGATTTATGGTTTTGTCAATCATAACGACATCACTGCGTTCTCAAATATTTTATGCAAACACTTTTGAAAAATACATGTTTCCGTCATTTACAACAAAAAATCCTTATGTATACATTTTTTAATATATTAACTTTATGCATTATTTATTTAAATAAAAAATGGTTAAATACAATTTTATATTTCAGAAAAATAAATTCAAATCACAAAAATGTAACTTCAAATATAAATACGAAAATATATTTCAAAAATATATTTTTGACGCTAAAAATATATATAATATATATGAAATATACATTTAAAATATATTTATATTTTTTATATATAAAAAGCGGCAAAAAAACATACTTAAATATATATTTTTCGTCTGTGAGGGATAAAAAAAGATTGACTTTTTGTTTGGTTTTAATAATAAAAATAAATGTTGGAAACATAGCGATGTCACTATGAATTAAATTACAAAATCAATTTGAATTGTCGTATGAATTCCTTGTGTTTGACACACGTACATATAAGAACGTTTAAAATGATTTCATTTAGCTGAAATTACAAAGCACAAAAATAGAATATCTGTTGCCAAATATTTCACACGACAACTACATTCGAGGATTGCTAACGTCCAGGATTCCGGTCTTCGTATAACTCTAAGAAACATCGAAACATCGTTCTAGTGAGATGTTTTCCGCAGCAATGCAGACTTTAGCTAAATTATAAATCGAGAGCGTCAAAAGCTCGGATTAAGTCGTTGGTGGTTTTCTCTCTCTTTTTTTTTAGAAATGTTTCCCCGTATTATATATAAAAACATAACGCTTACTCGATCGTTTAATCAAAACTAACGTCACCCTTGGAAAACACGAGTGGTAAAAAACGACTGAAAAAAAATTGCCACGCAAACTGCACACCTTGCCACTCGAGTGTTACGACACACCACTTGCGTCGTACGAAACGTTGTTTCTTACCACTTGTTTTTCTCGGTGCTTTTTTTATGTAAGTCAAATGACGTTAATATAAGTTTAGAAAACAAAAATTATGAGACTTGAAAGTGGCCGCATAACAAACTGCATTTTAATTTATTTTATTTCATTTTCAGAGTAAATTAAATGCGTCTACGACAAATAGTTGTTTATTTATATTTTATTTTTATCTGCCCTGATATTTTATAGGTACATTTTATAGGTCATATAAATGTGTTCAGTCAGCCAATTTTCCAAAAAGCGTCATTTTCTTGAATTATTGTGTAGACTTAGTTAGACTTTACTGGGTTAAAGTAAGTTGTAGTAGATTATAATTAAAGATGTAATGAATGTTTATTTTCAAATTAAATTATTTGATTGCTCTATATTACATGAAACATAAAATAGAAATTTAGAAAAGTAGTTTACTTTCTGTTTATTGAAATTGTCAGGCTAAAGTAAAGTTGGATAAGGTGTACAATAATGTTTTTTAACGTGACGAATGATTTTCATTAAAATAATTTAACGTTTAAACTAAGAATAAAGTTAAAGTTCAGATTCAAAAGTTGTCTGAAGTTTCTCTTGTATTTAAACTTTGAAGCAGTTATTCTTACAAAATAGAATATCATAATATGAAATAAATAACAATTAATTATTTAAATGCAATTTAAATTTGATTGTTATATTTAGTTTGTTTTTTGGTTCGCATTTTGTTGTTAATATTTGCGGTTTTACATTTGACTTTGCAATAAATTTCGTTGATGCACAATGTTTAAACATAAAAATGCGTTGTATTGAATATTTTGCAAATTACGCAAAAAGTTGTTATTAATTGAACCTGAAATGAATATCAAATAAAGAATAAACACGATGACAATCGATTTACCATTCAGAGTAAATAAAAACTATAACTATAAATTTGACCGAATTTTGTGGCTTTAACTAATTATTACAGATTGTCGTAAATTAAAGAGGGCTTTTACGGTCACCGAAATGGTCCAATGACTTTAGAAAAGAGGGCGCTCGCAAATCAAGAACCAATCGATTCGTAAAGCTAAGACTAGACTTTCTTAAGTGAACTCGAAGAGATTGTAAAGTTACTAAGATAAACTAGAAGCGAATGTAATTCTGATTAAAAAAAAGAAAGGAAAAAAAAATGTTTTTCATTTTCGCAATTGGAGCTTCAAAAACGATCGAATAAACGGTGTCTTTAAAATTTGATAACAAAATTATATCTTAATAAAATTTCAATAAATACGAAATTTTTTATACAATTTAAAAATCAACTTGGGAAACATTTCTTTACAAATTGGCAAAAAACTTGATGATTATACGAATACGTGAAGCCATGAACGATACTTCTCATTAATAATTACAACTGTGATACGTTTTGTTTATCGACTCAAAACAAAAATGTATTCCAATTTTAGTTGATCATACATTTTTACTTAACTTTGCGTTTGAATCGATAAAGTTAGGCTGTTTAATCGAGATTTTGCCGATAATTTATTGAGGTGTAGGATTTTTAAATCTCACAGGAATAAAGGCGATTTGGGAATTAGTAAAAGGAAAGTGCGGAATATATGTCGAATCTGACAAAATATTCATGCGGCATGCCTGGCAAACGTATAGATATGCAAGTATATAGATAAACGTACACGTACGCGTGCACATTGACAACTTACACAAGATGTTCGTACTCGACACATGCGATTGACTTCCTGAAGTTTGTGTTTTAGCGATTCCCAAATGGTTTTCCGCAAAACGAGTTATCTACGTGATACGTTCATATATAAAATGCTCATGCCCGCAATTTCAAAATGATTTCTTATCCCATATAAAGTAGCAGGTATTTCGTGCTATTATTATCCATTTCGTAATGTTTTATATAACATTTCATGAGCCGTTTCAATCGAAAATATATATTTCAATTAATATTGATATTTCAAATTCACAGAATAACGCGTTTTTAACCATTCAAATATTATTTTTAGATACTTATAGATTTATGGAATACTCTTGTATATATTATTTAACTGCATTTTTTTATATCAACCATTGCTTTTCAATGGAGCGAATGAGTCAATGAAAACGTTATTTCTATTTTAAATTGGTATGATAAATTCGCATTATGTTGTGCAATAATGTGTCAATATGTTACGTTGTTGATATGTTAATATGTTATTGTGTTTATTGGCATATTAATATACCATAATTATTGGGTCGAGTTTTCGGTTCCTAATTAGGAAATGTTGGCTCCATGCACGCATAGAATTATTATGTTAAATTCATGAAATTATCATTGAAAAAAATCAATCACACGTTCGGAAGTGGATTTTGATTTTGCAACCAAAAGAAAAATGAAAGGAATTAGAAAATTGTGTCGTAAAATGTATTATGATAAATAAATGTAAGTACTATTCTATGACAGAATGTGTGAAAAAAAAATGTTTCACCGACATATACAGAACTTTATTATAGTCTGAAATCTTAAAAATACATCTTCACTTTTATGAAAATAACTTTTCTTAAGTCCCGTAAAATCTACATAATATTGTGATTATAATCGCTCTATTACGGAAAATGATCATCATTCTGCCAGTAAATTTGCCATTCCTATGAGAATGAAAATTCTTTGACTACATTTTTTCTATCTATGTATAATGTAAATATTTATCAAGCTTTCAGAAATGAAATTTTTATGAACATGACATTTTGCACTATAAATTATAAAATGAAATAATTTTAGTATCAAAAGAATGAAAATATATGACGAAGAGAATGCATTTTTGGGTTATATGTTCTGATCAGAATGTCTCATAAATTTCTGATAGATTTATTGATTAAAATTCGAAACTTTTATCTCTTCACGATGAAGTTTCTAAATCGAATTTACAATTTTTTAAGGCGAAAAAAAAAATCTTTAATTGCAAAATGTTGACGGAAAAATAAAATTTTTTGATACACAAAGTTGATCTAAATCAAATTACAAGATTAAAGAAAAAAAATTGAAATAACGAAAAAAATATAAATCGTAAAATTGTTCAAATGACAAATATTACAAATCTGATGATAACTTTTCCATTTACTTTTATTTTAAAATATAACATATACGTCGTTTGAATTAACTATAATTAAAATTTCTTTGATAGATCAAAATGTTGTGAATTTAGTTTTTGAAACTACCCAGTGTAATTTAACTTTGATGTGTACAGTCAAAATTGTAAATAATTTTGAAACTACGCTTAACTAAAGATATTTATTTAATCATATGAAAGTAATTTTTGACTTTTAATTTGTTCATGTTGCAATATAGAATTTTCTTTAATCACAAATACATGAGACGTACAAATAAATATGCAAATAGCGATATAATTATCTGTTTGAAGTAATTATTTATTTCTTGTAATATGATTTTGCTGAAATGACATAGCAATTTGCATAACAAAGTCATTAAATTATATATTAATAACAAAATGTATTCTACGTGACCTTTATTTTCGAGAATATTACATTAACGTGTCATTATTTTCATTTCCCTGTGTTTCGTATATTTTGGAAACATTATGTCAATATATTTTATTATATACTTTGATTATTTCTAATTGTTATAATACTAGATTATACTTCAATCTATATTATTAACTTATTTTTGTAAAATTCTAATACAAAATTAAGAGAAAAAGTTCCACGATGATATAATGAATTTTTTTAATTAAAGCTAAGAACAAATCTGAATTAATTTAGAAACAAGTACAAAATGGAATTTCTTCATTGCAGTATTGTGAGAATGAAAAATATACACATTTTTATGATACTTTTTAATACTAGAGAAATGTTCTGCAGTATAGAAAGATGAAATATTTATTGTTAAACTCACATACGTATTATTATTATTATTGCATACGTTGATATTCTCAATATTTATTGACAAAATTGTTGTCTACAGCGTTTACATTGTCTATTGCAGGCAGTATCAGTTATTGTAAAAAAATCAATTTGTATAACTTTAAAATTGTATTGATCAGACAGTTATATCTAAAGAAATATCAGAAATTTGCACTGCTAAAAGACTGCTCTAAATGCAAAAAATACAATTTTCTAAAGTAATAACTCAACTTCATTAAAGCCAATAATTTGTTACTTTTTCTTTTGTTTGTTTGTTTTTTTTTTTTTTTTGATTTTAATGAATTCAACAGTTTTACACTTCGCGTAAAGGAATGATTGGTGAGACAGATTATTTCCATCACACGAATTGTTTTTTTTTAAAGTCTAACAGCTTGAAATAATTCCTATCAATCATCGATAATAAAATATTATCGTCCGCTTGAAAAACGGACGTTTGAAAATATTAAACGACTTAATTGGTAGAATGATTCGGACCACCCTGTATGTGTTCCATTTTCAATCGAGACATGTTTATGCTAATAAGTCATTTAAAATACGTTCACGTAAATCATAACTTAAAAATTTTCTGCAAACTTCATAAAGTACATCATATTAATCACTTTTTGCAATAGGATTAAAACGGCAAATCCTAAGACATATCCAGAATAATTGTTGACGATTAATCGGGTAACAATCAGTTCGTTTCGAAAAACAGCCGTAATTTATAAGTCTGTTTACAATGCAATAAGTACATATATGGTATATACAACATGCTAGTCAGCAATGATAAATCTCATTTTGCACAATGGGAAAATGCTACATAAATGCGAGTGTCATCATTTTTGTTTCTGTCTTATACCTCCTGTCTATGATAATTCGCGTCGGGTTTTGCGAAAATTGAGCACACGCAGTCAACCATAAAGCACGAGTGAACATAATTAACCGCGTTCAATCACAGTCCATGACTAATCATTAATGATTAGGTATTATCATTAATGATGTTACGTGGTCAACTTTGCGAAACGATCATGAATAATCATCATAAACGTCCGTTCATAATTCTCTTTATAACTATAAACCTAACCCTACACAACCGAAGAAATTTATGATTTGTTTCTTGGTAGGGTCATACTTCGTGCAAATTAATTACTCAATTTCGCTAGACACTGTTATAAAGATGATACTGAAAATGTTTAGTTTTTGTATGTTGTAACATCGTACTTTGTAATTTGCATTGCAAATTTTGCGATTGCAAATTAATTTTCTAGACACGAGCTTATTTATGTATAGCAACGAACAAAAAGAGATACATATACTTTTTGTGTTTTTCATTTTTGTTTAGAATGATGATACTTTTTGAATCACGTCCGTACTTTTTGAAAAAGGCAAATCGATTATTTGGATTTTAATTATTCCATGCCAGCACATTTTGTGTGCATATTATATAAACCGCGTGTTGTCAATAAATGCATCATTTGAAACGTTATTGATTTTCCGATCTCACCATTTGATATTTATTATTGAGATGTCACGTCTTACAGCTCAATACTTTTCATCAAGATTGTAGTTTTAGTTAAGTTATTTCGAGATATATCGAAAAATGTCGATTCGTGAAAGAACATGAAATGCTTCTTCTCTTCATGATCGGAATAATTGATGCCAATGTAGAGCAAATTCTTGACTTTCTATTTTGATCACTTTTAGTTCTATAAATTGCTAAAATTAATAAACGAAGAAGTCAAAAAAAATTGAAAGGAAGAAGAAAAACTCTTCAACATTTGCCAAGCTAAATTATCCGTGACAAAATGGATTAACTTGTTTTCCGGTTGCACGATTGCATCTAATTATCACAATTTACAACAAGACAAACAAAGTGATCGCGAAAGTGAAACTCGCGCGTTTCACATTTCCGCAATTCATCACTTCGCGAGATAGGCAAATTGCATCTTAATATTTGACCGGATTCGGCGTGAAAGAGAGAGAGCGAGAGAAAGAGAGAGACAACGCGATAGACAGAGAGAAAGCGAGCGCAGCGAGAAAGAGAGATAGTTGCTTTTAGAATAGTCGAGTATTGCTTTTCGAGATTACACCGAGACTAGTCGTGTATCTGTCTAATAGCCGAGACACGTCGTTTTATTATTACGCTGCTTAATCGTGCATTGCGATCGTGCCTTAAGGATATATAAAGTCTGCGTCTGTGTGTGTATATGTGTCGACAAACGGGAACGCTTTTGTGTTGGAAACCTGGCGACAACTACGGCTCATATCGAATACCGAGCAGGGCGTTTAACTTGCGAACTTAAGGCCTACTATAAATGGTCGTATGGTCCAAGCTTGCGGGGGGAAAGAGAAAACGACAAAGCTTTGTTCTTCACCGCGAACCTTTGACAAAAGAAACGTACAAAAAAAACGAGAGAAGAATGAGAAAGGAAAAAACAGACGAATATTTCGATTCCGAGTGACACATCTATGTCTCGTGTCTGGGTGCATTTCACCAACTCGTCATGTCATCAAAATCCAATTGTAGATAAGAGATGCAATAATGCCGAGCAATCGCACGAGACTCGCTGATAATCAGTCATTTGTGTTGCAGCGAAAAATGTCACTGATATAGCAAGCTAAGCACAAAAAATGTCATGTTTTGCAATTGATGTTTCACTTGAATGTCGATTGTGGGATTAGGTTGTACAACGCGATTGGGGCACGTTTCATCCAATTACAATAAGCACTTTTTGGGGATTGAAATAAGTACGCTTCAAAACATTTTCTTTCTTTCTATTCCAAATTCCAACGCAAAGCATAAGGCTTGGGCTTTTATCAAAACTTTCTTTTCTTGTTTTCGGGTGTTTTTTAGTCAAACGAAAAAAATGGCAAAATGAGAAAATAATTTATTCGAAAAATTTATAAAAAGTAAATTGATTTTTAAAAAATGTATTTTATTATTATAATGAAAGTGTATTTGATTAATACAATTGATTAATAAATTAATAAATACTCTAGAGAGAACAGAATTCTTTTTCCTCTAATAAGAATTTTAGCATGTCTATAAGAATGTATTCTGAATGTCAATAATTTCACTTTGATCTGAATCAATAAAATCAAAAATTCATTCCAATTTGAATATGTCTATAAAACATCGAGATAAAATACGCTGGCGATAAATTATAATTTATATCAAGGCTATTTTTTAATTCCTCTTTTACTACATTTTTTTTATTTTTCGTGTTAAATAATGTATATGCAGCAATTCACCCGAAATGAGATACTTGCTAGATCTCTTTACCCGCTGAATAATCGTTCAGTTACTGACCGCATTTTTTTTATAAACAAAAGAGCCTAAAGCATCACCTTTTAAGTATACCAATGTAAATAACAGTTATATGCCTAACAGAAATATAACCGTTGTAAATTATACTTTACAGTTATTACTCAGAAAATAATATACGGGAAAAATCGTTAATCTATAATTGCTGCTTCGCAAGATTATTAGTTTTGAAAAATATATATTCTATTGAAAATATAACAATTCTGACTAGAACATGTGTTCAAATTCTGGTTGGATAATTGAAAACTTGTTTAGGTAAATTGAAATTGGGTTGACAAATAAAAATATGGTAAAATAATATTTTGGATATAAATACAGTAAAAACACACATTGTCATTTCCTTTTTGCAATATTGAAAACAATGTAAAATGTGTAGGAAAATAAATGTGGACAACTTTAAAGTTTGTTGAAATTTTATTGAAGTTGGGCTTTGAAAAATTTGCGAAATAACGCATTGTATTTTAAATGATTGTAATGCTTCGACTTCATTTCACTCAATTGTACTTTCAAATGTATGTAATGTATTGGGAACAGCAAATGTATTTACCGAAAAATTTTGCTGTTTAAACTTAATACATTTTAATATCCAACTTGAAACAAAAAATACATCGAACAATTTCGTATTATATAAACTGTAACCCGCAGTGGTAATTTGAATTTCAGATTTCTTTTTTTCTCTTAAGAAGGATTAACATTTCCTCGTTGCATACTCTAATTAGGATTATTTGTTACACGAAATAATTATTTCTTCTGCAATGCAAACAACGTTTTCATTAAGATGATATTTTTTATCTGTCAACATGAAAGAAGAACAAAAAAAAAAGGGGAAAAATATTTGCAAAAGATTTCATGAACATATTTCAATCATGGGAAGAGGAAATAAGTCAAAAGTTCTCACAGCAAGCTGTTTGCCGGTAACATGTCCACGCGATAATTCTCTCGCGTGAGTATGTCCGTTACTTTTCAGATGTTGCCTTTTGGCGCCAATCCAGGCGCACTGCAGCTCCGTTACGTCTTACGAAAAACAGTCCCATCTTATTTTCCCCGAGTACACATTTTAGATCAATGCGAAAACGTACTTAACATTTTCCGAAATATCTCGAGATGCTCTAAATTTGTCGATTATTTATGTAAATCGTGTACTAATAGAAGAAGTAACATCTTATGTATATTGTATCAAAGTGTGATGTCAAATGCTGCGCCGTTGAGTAAATAATGCAATGGTTTATGTCGTTTGTGAGTAGAAGATAAAAGATACTTTAAGTTCCATTCGTAAAAATAAAATACGAAATATGACCCTCAATTGATAATGATTTTAACTTGTTCTTATAGAAATATCTCTTGCTTTGGACACTTTTATTGTGCGAAGAAGCTGACATTGAGGGTTGAAATATTTTCTTTGTGATAGATGTAGCAAATCCAAAGTTGATTTTTTTTATTAAACTCGATAAGATGACAGTTATATTGATTTAAGTTTTGCTTTATTGTCGACCCAAGTTCACTGCGTTCTTTGCTTGATTGTCGAAACTTCTTTAACTAGATTTTTACAGATATACAAGGAGTAAAATGTTTTCAACATCTATGCACACAGTGAAAAGACTTACAACAAAGAATGATGGGCGTTTGAAAATGATTTCTTTGCGTTTCTCAAATGTCAGTTTTTTTACATTAAATAAAACATTATTGTCAGAAAGAGAGGAAATATTTAACTGTGAAAAATGTGTGTGTTTTACAAGTATTTTTCATGTAATTTAAAAAATAAATAACTTGATTAAAATGACAGTAAACAGTTGAATGGATAATTTAAAACGTAAAAGTGTATTCTAAAATATGATACTTTTTGCATTATTATTTCAATTTGAACATTGAATTGTTGAATTATAAATTGAGATAAAAAATGTTTATTTTAAAAATGCACGGATCTACACTCAAAACGACATCTGTGATTTTACAGTACGTTTTCCAGTTAATATCACTTTAAAATAACACACAAAAAATGTATTATTACAGTATTTTATTTGAAATGTATATTATTTAAATTAAAAATACAGCTCTACTGTTAAATCTATTAAGAATTAAAATGTAGAAAGTAAACTTACTGTAATTTTACAATGTAAAGTTTTGAGTGTAATACAGCTTAGTTGTTTTACTTGAAAACTATAAATTATAAATTTTAAACTGAATATTAAGTTGAAGCGGCTCAACGTAATTATACACATGAATTAATTCAGTGAAATTTATTTTATCAAAATGATTTACTTTTGAGACTATAATCAAAAGGCTCGTTTTGATAATAGTTTCGATACATTATCATTATCACAAAATGTTCCGTATTATATTGGACAAGGTATAATACATTGTATTAACGTCTGACTGTGTTTATAATAAGTGTGCATTTTGCTCAGAAATATGATATGAATGATTTTCATGTTTTAAAATTTAAACTTACAAATGCAGTTTATGTTTCAATTTTATTTCATTAGAGTAAACAATTTTTGTTTTTGCATTGCATTTTTATGTAGTTGAAAAATGCAGATATTTGTTTATTTAACGATATTGAAAAATAAGTTTAAGAATATGAATGTGTAATGTAAAACCGTTTTGTAACACAGAGATATAACTGTATTGATTCATAAAAAAAACATTTTTTAATAAACGATTTATTTTTTAACGAAATAGAAACAAGATGGTTGTTTTTCAAACTCTAGGATTTTCACAATTGAATTTGCATATATTTAAACATCAAATTGTAAATAATCATTTAGTTTAATATTTAATACCTTATAGACTATTTTATATAACATACGTTGCAATTAAAGATTTTATTTTCTAAATGTGTATAATTAGATGAATTCTATGTCACGACTTTATCAGTTTTTTAAATAAGTTTCGTGTCGGAATGCATTTTAATATACTTTTAGACTTTCATAAAACAAATATTTGATAACATAGAATACAAATACTATTTGCACTAAAACACAATATTTTTCTGTTTAATAATAAATTGTTATAGAGAAAAAAAAGTTGTACTTCTGATGAACAGTACCGTCAGTTGAAAATCCAAAATGCGTTTAAATGTTTCATTTTTGTCGGATTATCCGAAAATTATTTATAAAGTGAAAATTAAACTGCCCTAATAAAATATAGATAAAGTGCAAATGTCAAATTGTGACTGCTATTTCTTCCCTAATTTCTTATTTATATTTTTTATGCAGAATACAAATTAAATTATTGATCACATGGATAAACATTATTTAATTATGAATAAAGCATTCAAAAGCGTGCAAAGCGATAAGCAATTAAGCGTCGTAAAATATTTATTGCTTATGAAATATACATTCCCCATATTTTGAAATTTCATTTTCCAGCAGCTTAGCGAAAAATAATCTGCTTTGATCGACCAAACATAAATGTGAAATGTATATAAGTAAACTCACAAATTACTTTTTTTATACAAATAAAATGACGAGTGTAATATTGAACATTTTAACAGTTTGCAATCAATTGATTCTTAATAATTTTCTAAGATATCATTTAATCTTCATTGCACCAAACATTAAATAAAAACAAATAATTAATATGACTATTTATTTATTCTACAAATAAAATGATAAATCATTTCATTTTTATTAACAATTTCTTCGGAACTTTACACATTTCAACAAATACATTTCAATAAATATTAATTTGATTAATAAATAATATTAGAAATCTATTTTTATACTAAGAAGTTGAAAAATGAGGCCGTTCGTTAATTTACAAAATACGATAATTATTTTAAATATATATATATAGGCATACAAAAAATACGATACAAGAAGCGCACTGCACACACACTGACAATAACATAACGGCCGACGTTCACGACCTTAGTAACGTAATTAGGGTCGGTTTCAGTTAACGTATATTCAGGGTGAAGGTTGGACGACAAATTGTTTGGTTAATTATTTCTCACATTTGAGCTCTATTTTAGGACGAGATATCAGATGGCTACTATACATGTTTTCACGACCAATACTTGCGTCGCCATTTCAACAGATTGAGTAGGACAATTTTGCACGAGCAGAATGAAAAATGAATAAATTCGATACAACAAATGAAAATTTGAACATAAATTCGTTCGTTCAATATCGCATCTGGAATTCATCGAAAATTCGCCTCTAGTGACTAAAGCGTAGTTTAGCCATTAGTGGAAATGAACTGCCGTCATTTTTCCAGTCGAGAGAATATTGGACGCATTCGAAAATAATTGCTTTCATCCCTGTTGAGATGCGGACGTTTTTACGTTAGTTTTTTCTAATTCTCTGCTACTTCTCTATTAGACGAGCGTTTAAATTGTTTAGTTTTCAATTATGAAAATAAATCATTATTTCAAATTAACACACTGTTTCAAAATAAACATTTATCAAAATTAATTAAAATATACTTTGAAAATAAAATACTTTTTTCATTTACTGATTATTTTTCAAGCTAAAAATGCTCTTTTTTAATTTAATATTTTTAAAAGCAAAAAGTACTTCCCTTCGAATTTTATCAAGAAAATGGTTAGTTTTGTAATTTGATTAGAAGAGAAAATGGCTTATATATTTTCGTAAAATTATTTTACGAAAAACAGATGGCATTTTTCCCCCATCTGTACAAATTAGTATTCAAAGCCTTTGAATAACGCAAACAAACAAACAAAGAAAAAAACAATCGGAAAAATAGCGAAGAAGTATTGACGCTGGAAGTATGGCACGTGCGACTACAAATTAGGAGAATAGAATTTCGGGGGAGGACAACTAACCAACCAACCATCCAACCGTGTTGGAAATAATAATAAGGTATATCTCTCGGGATAGAAAGTATTGTAAGTTGTATACGAGAGAGAAAGAGAGAAAACGATAGATGGGGGGAGGGGGGGGGGGATTCGCGCGTCACGTCCCAGGTGACAGTGTCGACTTGATTTGGTTTCCGCACAGGGCTCAACACCTGGGGTCCAGTCGCGTACATTCAGTTCCAAATAAAAAGGTGCATTTCACAATAATAAAATCAAATGGACTGTCGTGATCTTTGACAGCTCTAACTGTTGTCTCTGATTGGCGTCCAAGTTTTTGTTTTGTATTTATCGATATAGTTTTGAAGCGTCACTCGGGCACAAACAACTTTACCATTTAAATCTGAATGTACGTGGTCCGGAACAATAGCCGACTACTATAGGAGCTGCTGTGTTGCTTTTGTATCATACAATACACACAATTATACCATAGCTATCGTCAAATATTTAAAGAAAAAGAAGTACATGTTCGCAATAGGTACATACGTGTATTATTACGATGGCCTGCGAAGTTCGTACCACCATTAACACGGCGCTGTTTATCGAATTAGTGTTCGTTTAATTTTAATTACAGCATAAACATTATTGTTTTAGCGATTAAATACATTAATTACATACAGATATTATATATACTTAAAGGTATCCATGCTAAAATATAATTTTTTTGTGTATAAATGTGGTCAAGTTTTATCAGCTGCCTTGGTCCCTTAATCTTTCTGTTTATATTTAGAGTCGAAATGTTATTGTGCGAAATGTTGTCTGTAAAAGAGTTTGTTTTGAAACAAGAAAAATATAAACACAAGATGTAAATAATATTGGTCTTGTGTTTATTATTTCAATGTCCTTATGTATGTAAACAGTGTTTATGAGATTCATTAATGTTTTTCTATTGTGCATAGAACATTATAAATGAAGATTTGCAATATATAAATATTATATCGTACATTTATTGTGAGATTAAATGTTGCGTGAAAAATGACATAAAATTTTGCTTTCAAAAGCTGTGATGGTGCGCGATATTTAAAGTTCAGACGCTTATATTTACAGTTACATTCTTTTGTTGTAAAATAATTGCATGGTTGAGTATTAAAATTTGACCTGATTTTTTATAATTGGTATTATACTTTAATCATCTCGTAGCTAAACTTACAGTTATTAGATGATTATATTAATAAGAAAAACTTATTTAATCCGTTTGCAAGCTATCTACGATAGTGCTGTAGCATGTACAATTGTTACAACTTACGTTATTAAGTGTACTAAAAAAGTGTGATGTAAAAAATTATAAATTATACTGTTATTCTTACAGAGGCACTTTTATTACATCATTTGACACTGTAAAATGTTTTAATATAATAAAAAAGTGTAAACTGATTCAACATCCATGTTATGTTCTTCCTATATATTCTAATTTTTAATAACGTTAAAGTGAGGATAATACTTGAATAATATTTTACTTAATGCTGGCTTTTTATTATTTTGTTAACATAGTTTTGGATTTTTACATAGAAAAAACATTATAAAAGCATGTAGCCGAAAAATGGAAAATAATGTTATAGATAATTGCAAAATGTAACCATAAAAAACAAATATTCAAAAGGAAATGTCGATAAACATTTGGAGTATTTTAAAAATCAAATACCACGAACAAAAAAAAATCAGAATACGTGTTTACGATTTCATTGATTTCTACTTACATTAACATTTACTTTCCTGATATTTTTGTATACTACATTTATAACATCTCAAGAAAACGACAGTCTGACCTAATATGGATTTGCACTACTGATACATGAACTGTATATATTATTCAAAAGCATCTGAAAAAGGATTGAAACGGCATTGAAATTCTTCAATGCCGAGTTAATCATTGATATATTTTCATACATTTTTGCAAGCATAGTTTATACAAAATGTATTATTCAACAACGTTTTATAATTAAAAGCCTGATTAGAGTTTGTTTAACGATCAGTTTCATCGTGAATGATTCAACGCATTAACATCCCCACTTTATCGTTTGATTAGAATAAACAATGTAGCATAATGTTGGAGCGTAAGTATACTATAATTGAACACATTTGGCAAATATAGATATATAGATATATTAATAACAAAACACGGACTGTTTAGAATGCGTTTAAATGAGCGCCGTGTTGAAGCGTAGCCTGAACCTCACGGGTGGGGCCATGCAAACAAGAACATCGCAACTGTCAACCATAATGAAACACGAGTGGACAAAGTATATGTTGCGAAGACTGCGGAACGTAGCAAGGTTCCCTTGTAACAGTTCAGCCAACCAAATATCTGTGACGAGCTAGAAAACATAGTTAGTAGGTCTTCGTCCTTCCGCATTGCATGGTTCTAAAATAGCAAAAACTCCACTCTCTGATATACGATTTCAGTATATCACTTTTTATGTTTCGTTTATTTGAATGCACGAGAAAGCGTCTTGCCAGTAATTTTCATCTGATAATTTATATACGTATTTTGCTGTTATTTTACTAAGCAACGCAAAGAAAAAAGTGAACATTTATTATATGTTTCCACGTATCCAACAACATCCTTTGAATTAATAATTATTCCTCAAAAGTTTGCATTTATATAATATAGAAAATTATTGTTTGTACAATTTGGAATGAACAAAATAAATTATTCAGTCAAAGTTTTGAACTCACTTTAATTCATTAAGCGCTACTTAAAAACATTAGTATATAAAGTACTAGCAGCAACTTGAAAAGGTATTACGGTGATTTGTCGAAGCAATATCACAAGGAGTTACATTACAATTGCAGAGCGCATTCTTATACTCAATTCTAATTTATACTGTCTAATAAGTAGCATCATTATCTTAAAGTAGAACTTAATAGATTCAATCAGTACCAATATTAACGATCACTTTAGCGTATTAGTAGTTAAGTAGAACTGTATTATAATTTGCTTAATTGAACCAGCATTCATGATTTGGATACATTATCATAAACAAATTAACACCTTGGAAATCGAACATGAAAAATCATGAAAACGTTTAATCTTTGATTAGAAATGAAAATTATTAATGTTCTTTTTTTTTTGTTCAACTCTCTGTCATGTAAAATTTGCACATTTTCTTGTTCAATGCGATATGAAACACGGTAATAAACAATGTTGAAATTGACACATGGAACGCGGAAGAACGAACGAACAGTCACGACACGATACGACACGACACACGTATGAGGAATCGCAAGCGGGCGTGTCTGACTCTTGAATGAATAAATGCACTATACCATCAACACTTCGGACACGGAGCTGATGCTGAGGACGTACATAGTAACGCCGACCTCCACGGGTGGACCTGTAAACAATGCCAAAAGCCTCTTGCTTGATCGCTTAGACTTCTATATGTCTCTTATCTGTAAATACCTTTCATTGTATAATATATATGCATATATAAAATAAACGTAGGTTACGAACAGCATGACGATAAGACTTTTACTGGCCATCACATCAAGTCAAATTCCCGTGCTGATGAACACATCAGACCGTCATGCTGTTCGCTCGACCATAACCAGCGAAATAAATTGTTATCACTTCTCGTTTGCAATGCTCATATTGTTAATTTTCCTTATAACAGTAACTCGCACCCTGCACGGAACCAAATCAACAGGACTCGTAAAGTAAAGCTAGACTAAGAGATCAATTCACACATCACACGCCAGAAATCACAAATAAGAATTTTGATTTGGTTAAACTATACTTTGGCTTAATCATATGCAGCTATTGAATATTTCGGGGGGGTTTGATAAAAAGGGGAGGATTTTTGGCTGACTTGGGTTTGAAAAGCATTTTTTCACTGATGAATATCAAATTAAGGGTAGGATCTCTCGAATGATTCATTTTTCTGTTTGTTTTTCTTCAATTTTTGTTATTCCTTCTTTTCTTTTTTTTTGTCAGCGCAAATTCAATTTAAATTATCAGTGATGGCAGCAGCGAGCAGTCAATGTTTTAACAGCCACGGCATAGCAGTACACGTTTTCTAACTGAAATTAGTAAAGGTAACATCTGAGAGCCGTGTCATTCGTAATTTGCGAGCTGTTTTAAACTAGAGCATAAAGAATCATCTACTCAAGTTCAGTCACTAGCTTGTTAAGACGTAGCGTTTGTTTTCTTGTATATCTCATTTTCGTTTCTTTTTCATTGGTTCGTTCGCGCTGGAGAGAACGGTTGCAAGTGAAAAATCCATTTGTTATGCACTCAGGAAAGAAGATCGTTGAATTAGAAATTAATGCTTAGAAAGATGAAAAACTGGAAGAGCGCAAAAAAGGAACGCTTATGTGAATGCAGCGATTTACGAAATTACTTGCAATTGAATTGAATCAATTCTGGGACTTTAGAAAATTGTATTACTATCAAAAAAAATTGCGTACTTTTATTGAAATCTTACTAAGGAATGGATTCTTATCGTTAATGAGATCTCAATATTCAAAAAGATAATTATATCACTGACAATTCAACGAGTCAACTTTATCTGATTTCTTTGTTGAAATACTTTAAATCATGTCTAAACTATTTTGATGTGGTTCAACTATTTTAATTAAACTGATTTATATTTACAACATTCAACTATTCGTAAAATTTGAATTGATGTTTTTGTTATAAATTATCTAAATATACATGAATTTGTCATCTAAAAAGTTGATAATATTGAATTAGAAAAAGATTTAGAAATGAGTGTTCAGTAGTATAGCTATATCATTAGCATTGTAATAATTTGTGTGGCAAGACATTTAATAATCAATAAATTCATGCCATTGATAGAATGATTCTGTCTATGATTGGTTAAAAACAGTCAAAAGTGTGTTAGAGAGTAAATTGAACGTATCCGATTCATGCGAGAATTTCTATAGTGAATATCGCGTATCCTTGTATCAATTGGGAATATATAACATCACATTTTTGATGGAAATATCAATCGAATTGTTATTTTTTGTGTTACTGCAATTTTTATTACGGCGCGGTCAATTGTCAGTTGTTCGGCGTTGGACTTTCCTTTTGGGAATAGAGAATTGTCCACTCGCAACTCGGCTCAACCGACAATTAACAAGCGCGATGCAATAAACCTAAATTGAAAATATAATTGTTATCATGTCGTGTATAATGTAACACGACCATGCACAAATTCGTTTTGCGACTTACATTTCAAAGATAATTCTTAATGACAATGCTATCATGACCACAATGCATCGGCATTTTTGTCTGAGTTTTGACAAATTAAAATAGTGTTGTGTTTGAAGTTGTTTTCAATAAACCATGCCAAAATGTTTTATTCTATTTTTGTTTTAATCATCAAACCTATTTGAAGCAATCAAATTGAACATATGCGCAATTTTTCATTAAATTCCCTTTTTTTTTATTAAAAATGATTTATGAGTTTAAATCAAACATGAAATATTCGATTTCCTTTTATGTAACAAAAAATGTCGAATTAGATTCTAATTTGAATTGATTAAGATACGTCTCAAAGAAACAATTAGTTAAACGTAATACATTTCCCATTCACTGAATTGCAGAAACTGAAATTGGAATGTTTTCAGTGTCTAAACTCTGACGAAAAAAATATTTGACAAACAGTTTCCATCGTATTGTATTACACTGAATGAAAGTCTAATTTTTCAATACGAAAGCAATACCATTTTCAAATGATTTCCATATTATCCATGAATAAATTTTTGCGCATGGTTATCGAAACGTTGACGTTTCTTTTGCTCATGTATTCGTGATCACGTGAATATATTGCGATAACAGAGTGAAAAGGGCTGGTGTGTGGTCCATGTTGTGGTTATTTTTTTTGGATTCAAAATCGAACGTCTAAAATATCATAGTCATAGTATAATAAAACTCTATGAAATGTGTGTGTTTTTGTGAAATTTCAGAGGAAACAGAGTTTTATTGTGGGAATATGAACGGGTGTGCAGTCACGGGAGTAGGAAAGAACAAATCGGAGCACGCGTGACGTTGATTTTGAGCGGATAAACTGCATAAGACCTAAATAGTACCATTTTGACCTCGGATAGCGAGCTGATACTCAACACGTACATCGTGACGCCCACCTCGACAGGAGGACCTGAAATGAAGGTTAGTATACTGAGTCGGCCGCTTAAAGGCCGAGAATATAAAAGGCATGAGCACTACTTTTTTTTTTTTTTGTGATACCGAAATCTGACTAATCCGTTAAGGACACTAATTTTCACGGACAAGCTCTAATTTTGTGTCTGTTGTTTTTTTCTCTTGATATTTGTAATATTGCAATTACGTCGCCTTTGTCCATTAAACTTCAATGTCAAATTGTATTATTTGTCAATGGCTTCAAGCACGAATAATTTCAATCATTACTGCCGGGGGTTTTTCACCGAATTGAAAATCAATCTGCAAATTCGTTTGCATTGCGTCAATTCGTTATTTGTCGTTGTTTTATTGATTAACGCCTATTCGTGCATCAATGCAAAATTGAATATATTAAATCTATTATTTTTTTGTTGTGCGTTACTTTTATTACGATAATACAATATCAATTCGTTGAACAAGTGAGCAACGGAGATTATGATTGTTAAAGCTTTATTGACACTTGATAAATTGAGTCGCGACTCACACACACATACACACATTATTTAAATAATAATGTTTGAATGTCAGTAGTTCATGATGCATTAATAATACATCATCATAATAATTACACATGCGAATAAATATGAACTTTGATGTATTTCACGTACATTTATAACGGATTTTATGTATTTGAGACATCATTTTCACATTTATCATCAATTCTAAATACTCCGTTAATCACATACGAATAATTAAGATGAAACGTTAAATTAGAAATGTATGCAGAAGAAAAGTAATTAATTGTTGTAGTAAAATTAAGAATGATTCAAATTTTTCGTTGATTACAGTTTTGTCACTTTAATGAAACACAAGAAAGAAAGGAAACGTCATATTATTCAATTAATGATCCAGAATCAAAAGAATAACACAATTTTGTCGGTCCTTTATATAATTTAATTATTTTGTTGAAATATTTCAATTAAATCTTCACATTTAATTAATTATGCAGTATTCAATTATGTACGTAATAAAGTATCACTGAATCATTGAACGTTAGGCAGTGCATAAATATTCAGTGTATGAACAAAGGATAATGTAATATTCATAAATACGGGTTTTCACGTTAGTATATTAAAAGAAGTAACGTGTTTTAATGAGTTCATTAATTTATCAAGTTGCGACAAGACGAAGGTACCCATCTATTATACTGTAACACACAAAGTACAGAAGGACGAAATGACTGCAGTATATTTTACAATATTAAAATATTTTTAAACTCGAATTATGATGGGTTAAAATGAAAACGAATCAATAACTATTAGCATACATATAAGGGTACTTAACGTAATGTATGACAAAAATATTGGACAATGAACATGAATAATTGATATTGCAATTTTACAAATATGTATATCTAATGTATATCTATGGTTATATGTATGTAATCTCACCTCGCAGGGTAGGTTCAGTTTCGGTACTACGTTGAAAAAACACTACTTTTCGTTTTTTAGTCATATTTTCATATAAAATTAAGTATCGAGATAATGCTGGAATTTCGTAAAGCATTGGATATTGTATTCATAAAACAAACTTGTTTTCGGGATATAAGCAGCATCTTGTCGATTGGTATAAAAAAAATAATAAAAAATAAACAACAGCAAAAAAATAAGAAGCGAATTCAAAAAATAGGTCATCGGTAAAGCAGAAAACTTTCGTAATAAACAACATTCCTCGCACTGGCAATCTGTCTTTATTCCTAAGTTAAATGACATTTTATTAGCGAGAGTAACGAACGTTTCATGAGGGACTCATAATTCAACTTTGAAATATGCATTTGAGAAATTTGTATTGGTAATATATGCATAAAATATTATATATTCATAGAATAATGGACGTTAATATACATCTAGACGTAAGATTACATAAGCCAACCTCGCGCGCGAGATCAAAAAGAGAAATTTCCGAATTTCCACAATGACTTTTAATATTTTGCCGGCTATATTTGCATATGCAATGCCCCCGATATTAACGCTACGCAAGTCACTCGAAAAGTTATGCAATTAAAATATATTAAGAAGATTCATGATTTCTGTATTCCTTCCTGGCAATACTTCTTTTTTTCTTCATCTCCTTTTATTTCTGTCTCTTTCGTCTCGTGACTTCATCTCATTATGCTGAATGAACATCTCGTGATTCGTTTTCTCGCAGTTAAATGGTACTTCCGGTGAAGTGATATGATGCCAAGTACAGATAGGTCTTAGATTATTGATAAATTCGAGTGTTCAGGTAGGTACACACTTGAAGCAAAATTTGTATGAATGTATTCCTGAGTGTATTGGAAAAAAAAACATCATCATAAATGGCATATATATATTTTTTTAAATATGTCGTATGTTTTTCCTCCCACTTTGGCAAGCGTATCGAATGATTGGCGATATAATTAACGCTAACTTGAGGAAATTTTATATCGAACGTCAAAAGATACGTATCTAACGACCGTGTCGTCAAAACGTATAACAAGTAATGCGGTATCTCGCCATCTTCATCATCACGTCAATTTAAAGCTGTCTTGCTTTCCCCATTGCGTGTTACACTTTAGCACGAATGCTATCTGATGTAGAAGGATATGAACTCTTGGCTATACAATTAGAAGTAACTTTCAAGGAACCAATCAAAATTTTTCTACTTCGTGTACACGGTTTGCATTGAAATTAGTTGTTTAATTAGTTTAATTGTCTATTTATGATACTTAAGTAATTTTGATTTTGTTTCATGTATAAAGTTAAATATGTTATGCAATTTCAAGCAACAATAAAGCTTCGACATGGATTCATGCAATTATTTCAAATCGTTGAATACGGTTTTCAGTTGTGATTTTTCAAGTGTTGCTTTATTTTGAATTTTTAATTAACGATGTATTTGTATTTATTGAACATTCGTTTCGATGTTTTCTTCAAATTTAAATAATATTATTTAATCAAATTCAAGTGCTTAAATTATGCGATGTTCACTTTTTCCATTTTGTCATATAAAATATATTCACTCTAAATTTTTTACTTCATCAATACTTTCAATAAAATAAATAAAAAATGAATTTGTTTGAATATAAAACATATTTGAGCGAAATTATCAATTTAAAAGTGCAGAAAAAGAAACAAAATTCCAAATAAATCTTTCATAAATACAATTTGGACGTGCTTTTAAGTAATATTTTGATTTAATCAAAAATAAATCAACGTTGAAAAATCTTTGTTTGTCAAAAGTCTCGAGTAAATCAATAGATTGTATGATATCAAAACAAATTGCAAAATTGATTGTCAACTTTATATACACATAGATATATGAATTTAAAAAAAAGACAAAAGAAAAAGAAAATTATCAAGTGACTTTTCGCGTTTCTGAAATTGGATATCGTTTTGTTAGGTTATGCTCTAAGACAAAATGAACACCGTCATTAAAATTTTATCAAAACTTTGCCAAGAGATATAATTAATTTTCAAGTTTGTGAAGTGCAACGGCATTTCTTTGCAAGTATGTATAGGTGTTAGTTTAAGAAATCTAGGATTACTCGCGTTGTTCCATGAAACTTTCGCTATCGATTTCCTTGTTTCTCGAGCAAAATATAGTATACACGCGTATGCGAGCGTATTGTGTACAATGCTAGAATCGAATACTACTTTTCGAACTTTACTTTCATTAGTTTTCACTTGAAAGGCATTTCGATTTAGACGAAATGATTTACCTATGCTCGCAACGACAAGATAAACTAACATAACAACTTTATTTTGAAGATACGCAGAGAGACAATAAATGCACTGAACCTAGACGTTTAAGGATACGTCTCTTTAACTGCACAGAATCCAATAAGCTTTATTTAAAGAACCAACGATAAAACAGTTATTCTAAATCGATTATTATTACAAAATCGCAATATATCATTTCAATCTCGTGCAAAATGAACAACAATTTTTGTATCATAAATCAATGATTTTAACTTTGAAATATGCTTCGTACAATGTTCTTTTGAAAATGATGCTCAATTGAGTTAAGTCATTAAGAAGTTAAGAATAATGTCGTCTTATCAGATTCTTTGATAAGTTGAAGTATTTCGTTGTAGCTAACTTGGTCTGAAATATATTATCGATGTTGATTTTTCGACGCTGTGTAATGCAAATTGGGTTTTCCGGCAAAGAATATAGAATGCCGAGACGTGACCTTAAACAGATATCAGGTGTTTGCAAAACTCAGGTGTTCGAGAGCGGTAGGGTAGGTTTGATTTTCGGGCCACTTCGAGCCGGCAGGGCGGGGCTGGGTTCGGGAAAACTCGGATCGATGTTGGGACGCTGGTTGCCATGGGTTACCGTTAAAGGCATCCCCGGTCCCGGTCCAACCCAAGCGTCCCGAGACTGAGACTTATACGTGGCATGATAAAGTAATCGCCGATTGATACAGATAACATGCGATTTTATATGTACACCGTTCATAAATTCGAAAAGTGTTATGCCTGCGATGTACAAAACCCAGATACCCTACGTGCTTTTCAAGCGAACGAAAAATACAAAAAAAAAAAAAAAAAAAAAAAAAAAAAAAAAAAAAAAAAAAAAAAAAAAAGAAAAGACTGATAAATAATCTCACAAGAAGTGATGTGAATCTTCAAATCTTTCTAAAACCTAGAAAAAAAGGGAAACACACAACAAAATTAGGGGAAAAAATCAGACCGAAAACAAAAATGGATGAAAATGATTTCTCGTCATTTTAGGATTTGAACTTTGAAGTTAGTCATAATACACAGAGAAACAGATTTAATTTGATAACGAATTTAATTGCTTCGCGTTAATTCGAAAGCTAAAGTACATGTGAAAATCTGTAGAGAGATGTGTATCTTAAAAATAACTCCGGACGTTTTTCTGCGAAATTTCACTACCAGGAAGATAAAAGAAAAAGCAGCTCGTGATGATGCAGAGTTGGTTTCGCGTAATTTAACATGTTTAATATTATCAGCCTTTCGAAATATAATTAAAAGAATCAAACAGCGAGAGACAGAGATGAGATGAAAAGAAATGAATAAAACGAGCAAGCAACATTTCTGTTGAATCTTATTTTACTAATTATTCGATGTGATCCTTTTCGCATTATCGACGTTTGCTTTTTCATAACTGTACGCATTCTAGACTTACGTTCTGTTGTTTTAGACGTTAATTGGCAATGTTGTTTAATTAACAAAATCAGCCTTTGTTTTTGAATATGCATTTCATAGTTGGCAACATTGAATCACACTGATTAATAAAATAACAAATGATTTCAAGGAATTATTTTGCATGAAATAAATTGCAGCAAAAGTACATTTCATTTGGAACAATGAACATTTATTTTAGATTCCGTAAAATTTCATAATTGGCATATTGTACGAATATCTCTTCGCTAGACTCCTCGTTTGCTACGAATCATTAGGCAGGCTTCTTCACCCAAGTCTGCCGGCGTTCGCTGAAGTATCATTGATTATAATACATCGTGTACGTTCAAATCGAATCTATTATATTTGATATATTATAATCCATATAATGTCAGTATTGCACAGTTGTAGTTCATGCCAATTTATGAACATGAACACTGATTAATCGTCTTCAAATGCATATTGATGGATCATACGAATATATAACAACATCAACAGCTCAAACAAAATTATCAAAAAGAACAATACAATTGCGTATCTTCCTTCAATCTATCAATGATTATTTTCTTCCATCAAAAGAAAATCAAGACTTCTGATCAAATTGAATTTTCTCCAAAAGGTATTGCAAAGTTAATTCCAGCATTTTCTCAACTACACGTAGTAAAAGTAAGGAAAAAGAAAAAGAGAAAAAAAGATGGAACCTTATGACAGACTCAAAATGGTACCAATCACCGGTGTCGATAACCTAAATTAACATATTTTGATGGAAAACTGTCGTGTCGCAATCGTTACTGTTGTGTCAAATAATGTAAGAATGCACAGAGTTTGTCAGATCTAAGCTACTTAAGTGAGTGTCTCTTAACCTCTTAACTTTGACATTTCTTTGTAAATTCTATTATTAGTCCGACAGTGTTCCTCAACTGAGATTTTTCATTGAAACACATCCTGGCATGAGAGTCAGCTCTTTTTTTTTGGTTTTAAAAATTCGTGTATTACAAGTTTCGAGGTTCGGACATTTCAAGAATTTCTATACGAGTCTTGAACTAACTTTATCAAAATCAAGCCTTCAGACAAGAAATTTTGTACTTCACTACTCAAGCATAACTTGGCGAAAAACTTTAATTACTTTAAAAACTTGTCTGAATACTCTTGTTCGTTGATTTTTTTGCACTGTTTCCCTATCTAAATGAATGATTGGTCGGCGATTCTTATACAAAACTCACCTCCGTAATTCGGCCTTACTCTTTTATCATAACTGACGGAAAAGGAGTCCAGGATTGCCGAAATGTTCACGTCTCCCAGCATACTACCGCCACCAGTACTGCAATCAGAAAAACAAAATGATTGAGTTTTGTTTGCTTTGTGTTTATATTGTGACGAGTAATTAGTGCGATTGGACCAATCAATTATACGAAATTTGCCTAAACTAAACTTTGGCTTATACCTTCACGAACACAAACCCTCTTATCCCACTTGTTCGATACCTAAGCTAACTATTTTGGTGCCAGTATCGTAAATAACCGTTAAGATAATTAAGTCGAGCACTCTTGCTAAAAGGAGCATCGCACGAGCTTATCGATCTTGTAATGGGGATGAGACGAGAGAAATAAATTACTGCGCGAAAATTTTAAAGATTAACTTTGTACGCCGTACTTTATGGATACAGTTTTAAGAATCATGAATTTAGTTTGCAAACTTTTTTGCTATTCACGTTAAAAATTGTTTTAAGAATTTTATCAGCTCGAAATTGTTACACTCATACACAAAAAAAATTCAATTTATGAGGTATCAAAGATTATATTTATTGGCTGTTGCGCTTTATCAGACGTGCAGAATATGTGCTTTTATTTTGTTGTTTATTGCTGCAAAGTATTGCCTTATCAATTAGTTCTATTGTTATTTTTATTAATAATTAAAGTTGTGATAAAATTTTGTTGTATTTTTTCTTTTACATTTATATATATATATATATATATAATTAAACAATACAAAAGTTGTTATAAAAATATAAACTTTTTTGTATCAATTTTACTTTATAAACAGAATATAAACACGGACATTGTTTAAAGTTGAAATGTCATATAATTAACTTTTATAACATATAACCATAAATGGAAATTTATTATCAGTAACTTTAACAAAAATGTACCTGCACAATTTTTATTATATTCTTTTTGTAAAATAAAAAACGATATATATATATATTTAGTTGTTTTATCGTGAAATTGAAATTCGATGTTCAAAACAAAATATTTTATTAAACATTTTTAAGTGAAAAAAATATTTGTGTTTTCGTTTTTCTTTTTGTTAAATGTCAATATTACATGACTTGAACATGAAATATCTCAATTTCATCACATCTGTAATAATGATGAAGAAACAAGATATATATCCCATTTCTTCATCGTTACGTTAGTTATACAATAATTAAGACTATTATATTTTATTTTTATCAATACAGATAATTAAATTGAATAAAAAATACATTTCAGAATTATTCTTTTGAAAAATTATCTCAAAAATGATGTCAAATTAATTTGCATGATATTTGTTACTCATTTGTTTGAATCTCGAACTTTCTTGAGTGAAAAAACTTTTAAGCAGAGCTGAGAATTTGTTTTACTTGTAGCAGAAAAAAAAGCCTATAAAAAACTTTGATTTTTCTTTAATTGAGAAACGAGATTCTTGACCCAATATTAAAACCGAATTTCCCTTTACAAAAGAATATTTTTCTTCACTTAAAGTATACTTTCTGTGAGTGATTGTCCTGTTTTTTTCTTTGATCTTTCACATTTGCATAGAAAAATCATTTAGATCTCATTGTCATACGAACAACAAATCGCAGAAATACGACGAGAAGTTAAATGAGTTTTCTAACATTATTATGATGGCTTTTTTGGGACATTTAGAGATAATTTTTTATGATTAACGCAAAATTAATGTATGTGCAATAACATCTTATACATTTTGTAAATGTCGTACGTCAAGATTTATTAATGGAATATTTTCATATTAAATGTTGGAAAAAAATACGAATAATAATCGTCAGAAAGTCTAAAATATTTTTTCATCTTCTAAATTTTTTATCCATATAAAAATAGTTTATAAATAAATTGAACACCTTTTTCGCGTATCCAAATATCTATAAATATGAAATATGAAAAATTATATTTAGATAAAACTATTGACTATTTTTTACATTCATGGACAACTATGTATTAAAAAAAATACAAAGTACATGAAAGATGTACGTAAAATTTAAATAAATCAAATTCGCTGCTGGGTTTGCATTTACATAAATTATACTCGTTGAACTATTTTTTTTGTCGTATTGACTATAAAATTGTAATTAGAGCATTTGTTTGACCTTATTTTATTTTCTGGAGTTAAGTTGGATTCATTGCTTTTTATTTAAGGATTTTGCGTAACATCTACGTGCTTGCGTTCGCGTAAAGTACATTTGCGTTTACGCAAAGTACATTTGCGTTTACGTAAAAGTAACGCCAATCCGTTTGCATATACGTTTGCGTATGCGCGAAGGCATTAAGTAAAAAACAATGAATCCACCTTTAAATGTTTATTTCATTCAGATTGATTCTTATTTTAGTCTACTTTATTAGTTTTTTTTATGTAAACTATTTACGTAAAGAACTCTGCTCAATGACAAATCGCATTCATATCAAATTTACATAAACCTGGTTTTCTCGCAGCTATTAAATATATATTTTTCACTAGTGCAAAATTTATTTTCATCCAGCCAGAAACTACAATTAATTTCTTATTAAAGCATTGAATTAAAGATTTATAACTTTTAGTTGAATAAATATTGCGGATATAAATTTGAAGAACGATATTTCATTAAGAGAAACAATTTTTTTAAAAACATTTCCGTTCAGGTATTTTACTTTGAACTTCAGATTGTGTAATATATTTCACAATAATAGATAGTCAAACTGACTATCTACTTTCCTGCGTATATATTTTTTTTGCTTGAAAATGAAAACTAAAGTAATCGCTTTTAATTTTGACTCTCATTTAAGATTTGAGTTTGAATATTTATTCAACACTCAAAATATTGTGTAATAAAATGAAAGCTATGAAGTGTTGAAAATATTCACATACTTTAGGGCTCTTAGAAGATCCGGATTACATTTTGGTTTTACATTCAATGTAATTTGAAAATACTGTTGTTGACTTTACATCGACTGAATGTTGAATCAATATTGAATGCTGCAATTCATTTTTGGCCAACGTTGATTCAACATTTGTCGATGTTTACATAACGTTACAGGATAACGTATATATTCTGATATTGTTTTACTCTGTCTCTCTTTTCATCATTCATAACTTTTCACGTTTACGAACACACAAATTTGTTCATTTCTGTTTAACCTTTTTATATGAAAAATGCAGAGTACAATCAAGTCCTTTGTTAATATAATAAAGCTCACAATGAAGTTAAATAACGCTGTTACATTGAATGTTATTTGTTCTCTAACAGTACTCTCAAATATGCGAAAATAAAAATGATAAAAATTTATCATATGAACACAAAATTGAAAAGGATTTGTTATATTTTAACTGAACTAGTTTCAGGAGTCTGTGACGAGTATAAACGATAAAAATCTTTATTTTTCGTATAGTTTTAATACTCCATTTTATTTCATGCTTTCTGAAATATAAAATAGCTTTCTCGTGAAAATATATTATGTGGAATTATCGTTAATGTTTTATTAATATTTGATACTTTAATTATATTTCTACAAAATGTATTTTAATTTTACGAAATGACGTTATTAATATTCTTATTTCTTGTGATCAATATTAATCATGTAAAAATTACATTTTCATATTTTAAGAAGAAAAATAATATAATTAATAAACCAATGAGAAATTGTTTATGGTTTTCATATCTTTCCACGTATACAAGTTATTGAATTTCAAATTTCTGTTCTAGTAGGTATTCGCATTTTCATTAACTTGCAAACACAACAAAAAATGGGAAAAAGCTTTTCATTAAATTACAGATGAAAGCCTCGAATGAGCATTCGGAATATTTGTTTAATTATTAATAATAATCATATATGAACTAATTCGATTCGCATTTGTTGATCTGAGAAAAAAATGGCACTGCATTTGAGCGCTTTTGTTCCCATTTAATACTCTTCATTTATTTATTATAATTCTGACTAGTTTGGACTTCACATTTACGTACATTAATATGCATTTTTCATACCAATATTTCATAAAATTGTTTTCCTTAAAGTCATTCATAATACATTATAATTCCAGATACTCGCATACGTGTTATTGGAAATATTTTGCCTGCGACGATACAAGCCTGTTGTTATGTTATTGAGTTACTCAGATCGGTATAAACTCGATGTTCTCATATTTGTTGGCATATTACTTTTTCTGAACCAAACATGGAAATTTGTTTTGAATTTTGGCTTCAACATATATATTATGCTCTACAGTTTTTACTCCCGCATACTTCAATATTAGATGACTGTCGGGATATTTAATATATTTTCGTTCTTGAATTTCAAAAATCATTCTAAGAAAAAAAACTGGATATTTGATAAATTGACTTTTAATTGCACCCCTTCAAATTACATTGATTAATCACGGGATAATAAATGGATTGTTTGAAAAGCACAACTTTGCAAACTGTGAAACAATTTTGTACAATTTTGTATGATTGTAGAAAAATAAAAGAATATTTACAAGTTAATTAGAAAATGTAGTCGATGAGCTACGAATTGTATACCAAACTGGCTAATTATTGAGTGACGATAAATCAATCATTAATTCAACGACCCTTACAATTGATCAAGTGTATACTTGAGTTCACCTTTGAAATGGCAAAAATCTCTATTTTCTATTTTTCGAATAAACTTTTGTTATCTCATTTTAAACTGCAAACTAAAGAGGTTCTTATACGTTTCCTCGAGCGTCGGAGTATCGATAGGTTTATTTTTTCTTCTTCTTTTTGCCCTCCCCCCGCCACCTCTATCTTCATTCCATCTCACTCCTTTCAATTGCAAAAGGCCTTGGGAGGGTTTGATTTGTTTGTTTTAGACTAAAGTTTTGTCCGCGTATACCCGTTTTTATAAGCAAGTATACAGGATTAAACAAAAAGTTGAACAATTTCATTTATCTAAGTCTATTCGGTTTGTGTCATACCTCAGAGAATCCCACCTATACATTGATCGGATTTTACGGAACAACGTGCAATTTATTATACTCGTGTGTTGAGTTCAAATAAGATAACACAAAATGTAATTACATATTGCAAATTTGATTTTTTTCTGCTTTTATAAACATTTAATGATTATGAAAGTAGGATTCACGAGATGCATTTTCCGTGATTATAATAAATAATATTTTTTGGGCTGAAATAATACAGCATTATTGGTATGATTTACGCTAATTTCGTACATGCTTAAGGAAGTCATAAATTACGATGAAGCCCTTCCGGTCACCACGGCGATTGCTGATAGCGCGACTTTTTGATTATTTTACCGAATAGCCATTACTTTCTACCATGAAACGGGTCAATCTTTCATCATTTTTTTGTATCCTCTCACTTTGCTTTGGAATTAATCCATTGAAAAGCACATTTTGAAACTTTAGCGCCGAAACGAACACACGAAAACTTTGCAATTTTAATTTTAAGCAAATCGCTCGCTACGTTATCAAAAATATTTCACAACGATTAATCGCACGAGGCTACGGTCTTTAAAAAGAATCTTCTTTGAGTATAAATATTTCAGTATTGATCTCTATATTTTTAACACGTTAGCCTTAGATATAATTAAGGCGTTGATACAAGTCGATTTTAATTATATCCTCGCGTCTCAAAAATTCACCTTCAATCTTATTAGTGGAACATCAGCGCCGGTTAATATCATTATTACTATATCTATATCTATTTACCCTGACAGTAGATAACGTATATGTCTATATATTACCTTTTATTACTCTGAAAATATTGTTCCACATTGCTATATTTATTTTATATATATTTTTATAAACTTATATATATCTTCGCATATATTGTACTTATTTTGAAATATATTTTTCCCGTGACTTGCGTACAAAAATGGTACAAATTAAGACACATTTTTGCAGTGTATTTATATGTCGAAAAAAAAGGACACTTGCGAAAAATTATTGGTACAAAAAGGTCTAAACAAATTGGTGATTTGAAATTCAAACATAAAAAGTGGCATGTTGTATGCATGGTCAATCTACATGTGCATGAACATGTAAAAGCAAATGTTTCATCGACGCATTCAAACAGCATCCGGGGGCTTAATGCGCATGAGCGTGGCTTGATCGCGGTGCGTCGTCGCCTCGTATGTGTAAATGACGTCACTGGACTTGCACGGTGTGACGGCCTCTATGTAGGTTATGACGCAGGTGCCAGCCAGTCAGCCAACCAGTCACCCTTACCAGGCTTTGTCCCTGCCTGCATTCATAATCTTTGGGAGCGTTGTACCGCATATAGCTCGAGAGAGAGAGGCTACTCATTGTATTTGTATGCGTTAAATATCCTGTACTCAAAAAATTGCACACACAGGAAAAGCAAAAAAAAAAGAAGAAATAATAAATTGTATGTATGTCTAGTAAAGAGGACTACTTTATCGCAAAAGAAAATGTGATCATAATTAAGTCGTCCTTTCTAAGATTTCCTGCATTATTAAGTTTCACATAACGCCGGATTTTGCCGTTTCCGCTAAAGCGCGGATAATAAAAAACAAGTGCACATTTTTATTTGCAAAAAAGCCGTTCCCTTTGATATGGAAAGTTTTTGTTAAATTAAATGTAATACATTTTTCCGTTTTAATCATTATAAAATGTGATATAAATAAATTGCAGCATGTAATAATAGTAATGATATCAAATCAAATTAAGTGTACGGGATTGGATGAAGCTTTTTTTTGTGTATGTTTCGAGCAACGAAACAAAGAATGGTTTCACAAAAATAAATATTCTACTTTTGTTTGTCGAAGTGGGTTTTAAAGTAAAAGTTTATGAAGATTCTTCTAAATATCCGAAAATTCTGGGGGAAAAAAACATATTTTCGTAAAACCTTTTTTATGAATTAACAGATTTAATGGACGGTATTATACTTTTATGTTGTTATTCTGGTTTTAGGATAAATCTATATTGCTGCAAAAATAAAATAAAAAAACAAATACATACACATAGTGAAATCATTTTTTCAAAACATGCATAAAATCAAAGCAAACTCGACAAATAAAAAAAAAACTTTCTTTTATCTGTGTTTCGTGTGTTTAATCAAGTGAAAAATGACAAGGTAAAATTCAATTGATAAAGAGAAGAGCCGTTCTGATCCAAATTGAGGCAAGCGAAAAACCTCGAAAAGAACAAGAGATACCACAAGCGACCGCAGAACAAAGCTCACTAACAGAAGTGATTCTTGCTAGGGGCCAAATTGTGATCTGCTATTTTTTATAGCAGCATTTAGATGCCAGTTCAAGTTATAAAAAGCCGAAGGCGCAATTATGCTTCTAAACGAATTCATGCATCCTCCTTTTTATTTCAGTTCGTTTGATGAGAAAATCCGTCTCTTTGTTTATCATTTTTACACGCGTATTTAATAACTTTCAGTTTATTGCTTTATACGTTTTGCCGGCGAAATTCAATTACTTGTAAGTATAATTAAATGGAATTGCATTGTATACGAATTAATTAAATGCAAAGTCATTTGCAGGGTAATATTATTTAATGAGAATAATGTTCGATGGAAAAGGAATTTGGCAAAATAAAATATTTCCGTTGTTTGAAAAAAAAAAGAAAAAATTAAGGATATCTGGCAATTATAAGATACTGTCGAGTGTGACGTATGAATGTTTCAATTCATTGATCAAATATTCAGATGAGATATCTGGCAAGTACGATGGTGCATGATGACAATTATATGTCTTTTAAGCTCTGTTTTCGTTAAAAATTAAGCACTCACTCGACAACTAATCGCTTATGAAATCGTGTATTCAGCAGGTATTTTCCATTGTAGTTTATGCTTAAAAAGAGTCAGTTAAATACTCGAGAAAGAAATTTAAAAATAATATTTTTCTTGAATGAACAAAAAAAACTCACCTGATCTCGATTATTAGTTTTATAAATGTAAAATTAACGTAGCGTTTTGATGATATAAAAATATAAACAATCGTTATCGAAATTCATTTATACGATGACATTATTAACAATAGCATACTCCGGATTTACATTTCAAATGTACATATCAATAAGAATTAATTTTCAATATTAAATTCAATATTTAATATATACTAAAGGAACACGTAATTGCTGCTGTATTAACAGATATTACGTAACGTTTTAATTTAATTAATATTTTCATTATTATTTAATTCGGAGTGTATAAACAGAAGTAGAACTGGTAATTTTCAAACATTACACGCTATTTTGCATATTATATCGATCACCCAGTGAAATTTGAGAATTAAAATTGACTGTCATATTAATTGAAATAAGTAACTGTAATAAAAATATGAGCTTTTTTACATTGTGAAATGCAAAGATAGTAGCATTTGTCACTAAGGATTTTTATTAAGATTAATATAATTCATGAAGGATGAAGCCAAATGAGAATTTTTTTGATTCAATTATTTTATCTCTTAATAACCAGAAACTGTTGAAATAATTGTTTAAATAAAGGGTTTCAAGTGTAATTATTTTAAGAAAAGTCCAAAATTGACGTAATCTAAAAGTTACATTTTATAAAAATTATATTTTGATATTATGCTTTAGAATGTTTATTGCATGTATACAATACAATTATTATAAATAGAAGTAAGTCATAAAAAAAACAAAGTCAGTTTTATTAGTTAACTTTGACTAAAGATATATATATTAATGTAAACTTCTTGCAAGTACAGCAGACTTTGCACTAATCTTCGTTAGAAGTTTGCATAAACTTGACACGTACGTATGTAATGTTCAAATATGTAACGTCTAAATTGTTTGAAAGTGTAACGAATTTTATTACACCATTTACTAGGGTAATAAAGAACTTTGTGATTATATTTAATATTCTTATTGCGAAACGTATAAAAAATTTGTTGCAGTCATATTTTTTCAAAACTAATTATTTTCCCCTTTTTCTCATAAGTTTGAGCTACATTTTTTTTTCATGTACTAATAAACACACGTTCATTCCCTTCTGGCCACCTTTTAACCATAAAAACCATTTTTTTGCACGTTAATACGTCAGAAAGTGTTATATAATTAGCGAATATTCATATTTACGTCACAAAGACGTAATCGTATTTTTAGCAAAGTTCAAAAATAAGTATTCTCCCTGCGTAAAATAGCGTACTAATTTCAAGGGGAGAAAAGAAAAGTTTAATCTAAACTCAATTCAGATCGAGCCACGGCGCAAAGCTGCAATATCACAAAATGAGAACTTATTACGCGCAAAATATTAGACGTGCAAAATTGAAAAAACAACGACGCATTACTTTGCGTTATGGGAATAATACGACCGCAGCATGATTATAATTAGAAAGTATTATACGAGACTTTCTTTCCAAAGTCGTACCATACATATATGACAAAAAGCTAAAAAGCCCCGGGATTCACATCTTTAACGGTATCACGGAAGGCGCTGGAACTTCATTTCCGGGAGTTTTGCTATTATGAAAAGTTGTTGCACATCATCGCATATAGTGTGTGAGTGTGTATGTGTGTTTGTGTGTAGGCGTTGCTCCGTGAATATAAATACCTGCGGATGGTAACGAATATGGAATACAATGTACGCATCTATGGATAGTTACAAAAGCTTCAGTGGAGCCTCATTTAATAATAAATGTATTACTGCTGGGTTGGCGCGACCTACACTATTGGCCGTGTTTGTACAATAATTTTCCCAATATCAAGCAAGTTCGTTTCTGCTGTTGACCGACATTTAACTATTTGATTGTAAAATGTTTAATTTTGTTTGCTGCTGTTCTTTACTTTTCTTCTTCCTTCCAATTTTGCTTTCTTCCTAACTTGTTTATCCGTGGCTTATCTTATGAAAACAATTCCCGCTGTATATGAGAAATATGCTAATCAAATTCAATTTTTTATATATGAATTATCTCTAATCCGCGGAATTAACATTTCAATTCAACTTTCGTAATTAATTAAAGAGACTTTTTAATATAAATTCTAATAACATATAATCAATCTGACAAGAATTTTACAGTTACCCGAAACTTCGTTCGATATTTGTTCTAAAAGAACTTGATATCTAATAATAAGTTCTTTTGGTCGGATTCAGGTTATGACTAGGAAAATTCGAACTTTAATATCAAAAATTGTTCTCCAGAATACAATACGGAATTTTAACGTATTGATTTCAAATAAAAAATATTTTTGTACTCAAGAAATTGTCAATTTTCCAAATTGCTTTATTTAATGCTACACATTGTATTTCTCTTATTTTGACTTTATGAACATTTCAAAAATTTCATTTTTTATTTAAATACATATCATAATTTTTAATCAAAATTAAGATCTCACATCTTGAATAATTTAATACAAAGTTAAATTAATTATCCCGTTCGCTTATGGAGTGAGTACAAAATGTGAATATTTTGCAGTATTAATTATAAATGAAAAACTGCGAATTTTGAACTTGATAACAACGTTTACATTCAGTTCAACATGATACGTTACATATTGCAATAATAAATGTTGAAAGCACTATCACGTTTTTTGCTGAAAATTATGATTCATATAGAGACCTACGATGGCTTACATAAAATGCTATTTCATTACTGCAAAGTAGGTAATGAAGTAGAATAATTTAACTTTTGGGAAGTATTTATGATACGAAATGCATTTACACTTTAGAAATAATCGATGTTAAGTTCGTTTTTGGGGTTTGAAAGTACATCGCGTTTCGCATTAGTTTAACCATAAGTCAATGTTCAAAATATTATCTTAATACATGGGTAGCATAAGAATCGATTATTCGCATAAGTGCAGCTGGGACCTCTTCTCATCGTTTAGTAACAACGCAGTGCTATTAAATTATACATCTCTATCGCGCCGCTAAAGTGAAGATACTACGATCTATATGTGTTACTAATGCAAAATCTACAGTCTCCATGGGATTATTCTTGAAAAATCGTTTCATAGAAAATGCAATAATTTTGCATTAAAAACATGTTGCTGAAAATTACTTTCATATTCATTTTAATACTCGTATATATTCTGTTTATTTTTATATCTTCTATTAACTGATGCCTTTTTTCTTTTTTCATTTTTTTTAATTAATTAGAGTTAAAAGAAAAAAAGTCAAAGTAATAGAGAAATGTATCTTTTGCAGTTGAAAGTATAGTTGTATATATATTTGATCTGTGCAATAGTGGGGTAATTGAATTTTCTATTTCAAGTTTATCTTCGTAGTTATGTAACAATGCTACTAATTTCTCACAACGAGCTGTTTGTAACAACACAACATTACTAAAATGATCGGAATAATCCATGCTTATATTCACATATGCACATGATACGGTCACTGCCGGTGTTCTCTTATTCACACGAATGGCAAGAATTCGGTGCTTGACTTATGTTGAACATCGCATTGCTTGAATTCTGTTTCTTTGTTACATATGTAAATTTTAAGACAAACAAACAATTTGTTATATAAATGAAAACATTCTTGATACATCAAGTTGTGACGATATTTTTATTTTCATCCTTTAATTAATTCAATCAATAATAGAAATAATTGAAAACATACACTGATTTAATTGATTTTAATTTGGATTGTCATTTTTAATTAACCATCTCGTCTAATACAAGTCAAGTGTTCATTCAAAAAATTAAAAAAAAACATTTTCAAGATATTTAACGAATGAGAAGCTGGATTGTTGCTGTATTCGTCCTATTCAAATTGCGCATTATTGTGTGCAGTTAGTTGTTCACTTTTGATCGAATGGCTTGGAGAATGTGACGTCAAATAGCTGTGGGGTCGTCAAGTTTTAGGTCAAAAGGCTCAAACTGTACAGTAAATTTATTTTGTTACACGTTTATGATCACTTGTTTTGTTGTATCGTACATTGCGCGATTTAATGTTGAAATTGCAGTCGTAAAATAATTTCATAATTACTTACTTGATAGCTAATCAAGACTTACAATCTAATTCAGCCACCTTTTTTCTAAATTACATCGCAAAATCTTATTTCTTTTATTACAAACAGTACTGCTTTTTGTTGTATAAAATTGAAGATGATATTACATTTTTTGACATCATAATTCAGCATATTGCGGCACAAATGTAATTACTTAAAAAATGACCAAAACTTTGGACTTTATGTGTAGATTAATGTTTAATTCGAACTTCTGCATTTTGCGCTGCAATTTATCATATCCGCACAATTGGAAAATATGGTATATAGTTACATTTGAATGAATTAAAAAATAATCATGATTTGTGCGCCATGTATGATTAAAAACAATAAAACGCCGGACTACAACTTCCTGCGAGTTCTTTTGATAATGATTTAATATCAAGTTTTGTATGACATATATATTTAACTCGATAAAAGCGAGGGGCAAAAAAAAGAAGCCGAACTGCAATGAAAAATTGTTTGCCAATTGATTACTCTAAACGGCAGGCAAATCCGGGCTGCGACCGAATATTTAAATGCAGCAAACAAACGAGCAAAGTATAGACGAAGAAAGTAATCTCACAAATCTTCCGCAGTTACCATTTGCAGAGGCAGCGGTGTTCGATGTTTCCAAAAGAGTGCACCCTGTGCAGACGATATTTCCCCGGGAAATACTTCCACTTCCGCCATAAATCTCTAAGCGCGTTGAACTTCGTTGCGAGCCCCAATTTTCGGCATCGGGGACACACTCAGCGGCTCCGCAAAAAAATTTTTTTTCCACTGTCCAAAAATGCCTGGCTCTATTTTATCCAATTACTTCCAAAGTATAGACAATATGATATTTATGTTTGGAATTTATCAACAGCGTTTTACTCGCAAAAAACGTAACTTTGTATCAATGAAATCTAATTAATGACATTTACTGAGAAGCACACCGATTAATGAATAAGTAGAATAACAACAATTGCTGTTCCTAAATAGTAATAAAGATGCAATTACGTATATAAAAAGACAATCCCTTTTTTAATGGTGTAGTAATTAATTAGTTAGTACTGTGGAATTGTATTTTTATATAAGATCGTGACATTTAATTATGTCTCCACTGGATGAAATATTCATAAGTGTATTGTATTTTATGTTCCAGTGAGTAAGAATTTTATTACCGAAGACAAAAGTGATATAATATTCTCCCTTTCGGTGTTTTCGTATACATAAGAAAATATCTGTTTATAGCAAAAAATATTACTTTTCTACATTATTATACATTTGGGTGACGTTTCACGCAAAAAATGTGTTTTTGTCTGAAAGTATTGTTTTTGTTAGTTGAAATATTCTGTAAAAAATAATTACAAAGTAATATTTAAACTACGTATTTGTAAAAAGATAATTGTACAAATTAGTCTAAAAAAGTTGATTTAATTTTTGTAATAAATTTCAATTTCCGAAAAATGCATTTGCAGGTATTTCTAGACAGTTTATAATATTCTATGATTGCTTGAAATGAAATAAAATTGTGAAATTACGGGATAATTTGATAAATAATTTATAAGCTTCGTCACGTGTGCCTTTTATATACATACATTCAAACGAAATTCAGTAATTCTGACGAAAAACGAGTAAAAATCACTCGCACGAGTTGACAACAAGTCACGAAAGTCGACTCAAACTTATTTTGTTGAGAGCGATTGCTTTTTAGCATCTGATATCTTCGGCCGTCTTTTATCCATTTCGTTTTTATATTCAATAGTATTTCACAGAATATTATACTCGAGAATTGTACGAATATAAGTAAAAAATGTGAAATAGATGTGATTTTTTGACGACTTTTTTTCGTTTATCATTCGTTACTTTTATCACTTTCATTTATAATTCTCATCCAACGAAGGCATTTTTTTGACTTACAAAAATTTTTTTATTGCTTTTATTGATTTTTAGTTTGTATAAACATAAATATACTAAAAAACGTAAATAAAAAAACCAGTTTTACTTTAAGACGACACTTTATGTTTTATCTATCTTGTAAGTAGTCAGCTTTGAATTTGGTCAGACAAAGGAACCAAAATAACTCAATACTTTTTTTATTTGTTTATATTGCAAAATATTTTATTAATTTGTCAAAAATTAACATTTAAATAATTAAATCGATCACAGTAAAAATATACAAAATTACTTTCTACATTTTATGAAACAAAAATTGTATATTTAAAAAATTTGCAACATTTAATTATACACATTTTAATCATTATGTTCAAACAATAATTCTCGAGTAAACATTATTATTGATTGTTATCTAATACTTAAAATTATAGTCATTTCAAATATCTAGATCAACGCAAACTTAACTGCTCATGTAATTCAGCACTCAGATTTCACACCTCGACAATTTTTTCATTAATTAATGATAATGAAATACCAAGCAATAAAAAGTAAAAGAAAAAAAAAGTAAATTGAATTTCCAAAATAAACTCATTATCAAAAAGCATGATCACGTGGAAAATTATATTAATTTGACAAAATTTGACTTTTGAAATAATATCTCTATTTAAATAAAAAAAAATCCAAAATTCAAATATCGTATAATCAAATATTTGCAAAGGTCAAGACAATGTAATGCTATTAACGTTTAATTGCTTGAAAATTACTTAACACTGTTGTAATACTTAGATTTACTTATGAAATCTTTAACCGACAAGTAGATATTACCATTTTGGCCAGACAGCGCTGCCTGGCACAAGATCGCGCGAGAGTTAATATTGCTCTTAACGTAATTTCTTCCGAGATCGCGATTAGAATTCGAGAACTCTTCACACTTGGCACACTTTCTGCGGTGTTTGGCTTTTAAGAAGAAATAGAGGATTCTTCATCGTACAGTTTATACGGAAATAAAATGAAAATACTTTTCCCGGCATGCACATTTCGTTCAAGTAATTCAGAGTCCACTTGACATAATTAATTATTATTTTCAAAAATCAAAGTATGACGGAATTATGATTTGTTTTTAATTCGACATAATTAGAGGATGCATTTCATTTCAACGGTTTATACATTTCATTATTATTCCACTTGAATGTATTCAAACAAAAAATAATAAAATAATATCCTGAAAATATATTTCAAAATATATGTATAAATATATTCGAAATATATATTATTGCATATATTTAAGCTGCAAAAAGTTATTAGATATTTTTTAATATATTTTATAGTTTCATCGTGAGGGTAAAATAATTTCTTGATAGAATAATTAAGACTACTTCAAAATAGGTTTTATTTTTGGTGTAACAGTAAAAGAACATTCTGATAAAGTATGTAACAATACGGAGGGTGTAAAAAAGTTGTCGTTTTCTTTTTAAAGCTTCGTAGGAAGGTTAAATTGCAGACAGGAATAATTCTAAATCTATAATGTAGTAAGAGTACTTTAACAGCGGATACTTTTGCAGCGAGTCATTTCTGTGTCTGATCATTGTAAATGCGCTTATTTTAACGCGGAAATATTCTCGCCCGACTGTATTTGAAGTAAATCAATTGAAGTTTTGGTCATAAAGTGAAGGTTTTTAAAATGTAGAACTCTTTCGATTAAGGGTATTGTGTTGATACAAAGAGCGAATGAAGCTGCTTTAGATAGTCGAAAGAAGGCTGCATCGCGTGCAGCCTTGACATGGGCCAAGAAATCAATGGGACCTGCAACCAACTCAGTTGCATTTAACTCCGTTAGATGCAGGCTTGCCATACAGAAATGGCCCCGTTTGAGCTTGTTACAATTCCATTTCGGCACGAAAACAAATTCTCAGGTATGGAATTTCGTAGAAAAACACACTGAAAATGCCATGCCGCTCGTGCTACTTATCACAAAATAATGCTCATTTGTGAATTTCTCGTTTGATAACATATCGCGCTGCTTTTTAATGCGTCAGATAGTGGTTTTGCCTGTTGTAATTAAGAATACACGCTCGTGAATAACAATTTCACTTTTGCATTTGTAAATACACTTTATTTACTCAGTTCATATCAATGGGTTTAATCAATTTATTTCACTGTGCTTTCTGTGAAAAAATTTATTTTAATTGTATTCTTAATTGATAAAAGAACAAAACATGAATTATGCAGACGAATAAATGTTGCCAAGTTTACACATGTTTTTTCATTTCCAAAAATAATTAACAGTTGGAATAAACAATATGTTTCGTTATAATGACTATTTACTGCTTTTTTTATGCTAATTAATGACTATAAAGATAGACAGTAAAAATAATAAATTACGACATAATTTAGTTTTGTAATATTTTTAATTTACATTAAAGCAAAAGTCAAACAAAATTGTAGATAATTTCGTGAATTTAGCGCCATCTATATATAAATTATTTCACTAAAAGCATGTTTGTTCTACGGTAAAAACGAGTTGATTTTTGTGTGGACGGCATTGCAGTTATGCAAATATGTTGTTGTTAATATAAAATGCATTACTATTAATAGAATGTCCTTTTTTTTCTACTTTGACTATATAAAAGAAATTTGAGTTTGCATTTGCAAATATCAGAGACATATGTTTCAGGATAAAAAAGCGATAAAAAGTTTTTCATTAAAGTGTTATTCAATTTTAGTGCTCGTCTTCCTTTTATTTTTTTGTATATACGAAATACATACATTAAAAAGTAAAGTTATGAAAAGTGTGAAAAATTTGAGGTCTTTCATTGCGCGAAGCTTTATTTTGCCGCGGCTTTACTGAAAAATGGCAGAATTATTGCGTTAGCGGCAAGAGCCTGGAAAACATTAGTTAAAATAGAATGAAGGCGAGAAAAGGCGTCTCTCTCATAACTGTACTTCTATCGGTGTCGACAAGGTAACATACACTGGGCCACTGGTATTATAAAAAAAGCTTTTTAGGTTACATTAAGGTAATGTGTTCGTCTCAAGAAGGTTTGCCGAGTCTATGATAAAAGGGACGTTTCCTTCTTTTGAAGTTGATAACGTTGATCAGTGAAAAACAAGATGCATAAATAAAAGTTCTGATCCCCAAGTTCGTTACATTTAGTTTTCGCTAAAAGAAGACGAGCTAACAGCAACAAAAAAAGAAAAAAATAGTTGGAATTTTCAATTAAGCAATTGATCGCTCAGAACTTGTAATTATGTATCTAATAGTGGAAGAACGCAGCTTAAGTAATGCTTGGGAGTAAACGTGAAATAGCCTACTGGGCTTGGGTTATACGTGTAGCGGTGGCGTCGAAAATACAGGATATAAGAGGATTAGCTGACCAAGCTATTAACTGAGTGGACAGTGATCGTACTGGTACAATTAAATTGATCGTAAACTGTTACAATTTTGATTGCTTGTATACATTCAAAAAATATGTAATATTGATTTTGTCATTGTATAATCAATGGTATAATCTACAATAAAAGTGGAATTACGTGTTAAAATGACACGCAATTAGGCGTTGTTTTATTGACGGAAATGTATGAAGTAAAATATGAAATGACTTTTTTTGATCGAATTTTCATTCTGAAATTTGTGCGCTCTGCTTTAAAATTACACTGTATTTACATTTTGTTAAAATGTATTCTTTTTCCTTCTTTTTTTATTCCAGTAGCCAAGAAATGTAAAAAGTGTAAAAGTAATGTATGTAGCGTGAAATGTCCATTTTTTTACATAATTAATATTTTATTGAGGGACATTAATTATAAAAAAGATTATACCATTTTGTCAATTTGTATTTTAATTGTTTTAATGACGAGTAATTCGAATTTGTATTATATTATGATTTAATGTGTATTTCATAATTATTAATATTTTAAGAATTTCATTACCCATGTGATGGTATTCAATTGGTTCGCCACTCACAGTCTTATTAGCAGTTAAATATTAATCATTTTAAAATAGGCCAGTTTTTTGCGAAATAATTCCGCTTGAAGTACCGTTGAATACAAAGAAACGCAAACATTCAGATGTTAATAAAGCGAATATTTCATTATCATGAAAGTTAAAAACTATGTCGTAGGGCATTTAATTACTGCGTTGTTAAATATCAAAAATGTATGACGAGGAAAAAAAATGAAACGATAATGTGTAATCCAATCATGTGCGAAATTACAAAAGTGCGTTTAAATGGTTGAAAAGTAGCAAACGAAATGTGCATTGTGTTACAAAAAAAAAAGAAAAAGAGAGAAAAAAAAAGAAATTGCGGTAAAAATTCTGGCGCGAACTTTGAAACAATGTTGATTCGAAGTAGTGACAATAAATAATCTCAGCACAGTGTTTTTGATTAAACAGCCAAGCTGGTTCTTTTGATTAAACAAGTCATTGACGTTCAGTGACCGATACTTCTCTTTTAAGCAGCAATTATTGACCCGTGATTAATATATGTAAGGACGTCGAGTCTGAAAGACCCGTGTGAAAAGAGACCGAGAAGCGAAGTGTGTGGAAAGGGAAGATAAAAAAGAAAAAAAAGGCGATTTACACACTAACATCCGTGTGACAAAGTATAGCGACACGTAAATGGGGCATTTGCAATATAAAATTAACTATGACGTAATGAGATCACATTCTTCACAAAAATAGATAACAAAGACGTGACTTTGACATCATTAAAAACACGTCATTATCTCGTGTTCTGATCCTGGGGACGACTGTGTGCGGTTGTGATAAGCCAAGTAGCAATTACTTTTGTGAAAATAAACAAGTGACACGCGAAACGGATAAGTCGAAGGCAAAAGTACAAATGCATTTTCGAGACGGCGATGCAACCGCTGCGAGTCCATTCACCCCTCGGCTTCTTCTGTTCGTTGCTATTTTCAGACAACCCGTGCAAAACGCCATTATACATCGACCTGGCTTAAAACCCAATTACGGATCAATGCATTTTTTCACCCGTTTCAGGTACCTATAGGAATAAAAAAAAAGTGAGACGCGTAACACATACACGCTTCACCTACTTCTACACTCGTTTATTGATCATATGGAGAAACGTCGACGCATAGGCCAAGGTGGACGTCATCAGCTACAACACCTCGTTCCACATTTACAGCAGCCTAATTATTCCGCCTAATTTCCAATCCAAAAACTGAAAATAGCGCTTTAACAGGGTATTGTCATGGTAACTGGATTAATGATTCGACTTCTTATGATTAACGTTCGATCATTAATTTCAGCAGAGTCTAAAATGATCAAGTTTTGCTTCGCAAATTCTTTCATAAACTCTCTAGCCGTGCAGAAAAAAAGCTATGCTTTATTCTGTGATTAACATAATTTGATATTATTTGAAGTTGAACAACTTTATGTCGTATTTTATGTTGTCTACAAAAAAAAAGTTAACTTCGGTGTACCTTGCATGTTGGAATTAAATGTCACGTGTATGTTAAATATGACATATATATTTAAGTTGGGAATTTGAAATAGCGTTGAACTTTAGTTTTGCATTTTTTAAAAAGAAATAACTGAAAAGTTAAGCGAGATTAATTAAGATTGTATTTTTGAATGTATGTAGTTCTGTTTTCATTAACTTTTGTGCGAATGATGTTTGAGTGAAAATATTTTGAATTGCAAAAAATGTCGAGCACAAATGTAATTAAATGTAGAACAGGCGTGGATGATTTCGTAAGAATTTAAAGCTTCTTTTCCTTCCTGAAATTTCCACACGTTAATTGGATCATTGCGATGAAAATGCGCACATCAGTGTCGACGTGCAAACTATCCACACCACCGTTGACACTGATCTTTGCGTGAAGAAAACTCACAAAGTTTGACGTTAAGGCATTTCATTTCCTGTCAAAGTTTTCTTGTGTTATGACATAATGTGTCAAACTCCGACGAACAAGTGAAACTGCCAGGCCTCGAAACGTGCCTTTGCTTCATAATATTACAAGCCAACTTAAAGTAACGTCTTAAACTGATCATTTTTATACAATTTTTTTTTATTTAAAATTTAATTTTAAATAAAATAAATAAAATGCGGATAACATTTTTTTCGATTTTTCTTTTTTTTTTTTTAAAGTTTATTCTTATTTGTGCATAAAAAAGTAATATTTTACGATTCTTGTGTAGAAAATCCCCTTAAATAAATAACGTACACCTTTTTATTCTGAAATAATGTTCTAAATAAGTTTAAATTGAGACAAGTTTGTTTTATCAATTGATATCGTTAACAGAATGACTTTAACGATCAAAAATGTAACCACGTATAATTTAATGATACAAAAAGTTGAAGCATCTGCCTGAAGAAACACAAACATGTAATTTACGGGAATGAATTTAAACAGAACAGATTAAAATGAATTACGAGTGTGTATTTGCAAAAGTACGTGGAGAAAACTGATTTACTAGCATTTAACTTGAAAATGTAGAACAAAGAAGATATTTAGTAACATAGTAATTAATTCCCTTAGTTTATTATGTTTTAAGCAGATATCTAGATTAGTCGTGCCCCACCATGTGAGGATCAATTACCGTGCGGTAATGAAGTATTTTATTACCTTGTATTCTATCACAAGTATATACATTTTTAATGAGTTTTCAGATGTGTTACGATTAATTGTAACTGTACTGAATTTTAAATGAATAATGTGCACTTCAGCTGGTTTTATCATATGTTGTACACATAATGTACTAAATTTTTTATCGAATATAAAATGTAATATACAGATTGTGTAATGTATTACTCACATTATGTACATAGATATAATACAATGATAATAAAGATTTATGTTGAGAACCATAATCACATACAAATTCTTTTTGTGTCAAAAGCACATGAAATGATAAAAAACAAATTTCTGCGTACAATCATTTTTGATAATATTTAAGTAATAATTATTATGTATAATTATTTGCTCTTAATAATAACAATCTGATATGGTCATGTAATGTTGTAATCTAAATAAATATTTCAGTTTCTCTCAAAAGGATTGATCATGATTATTATGTAAATACTTTTGATGAACATTTTTTTTCACGTTACATTAATCTGAGAAATGTCACAGTAACACTTTAATTTTTTCTACCGACTGATTTCCGAAAATATAATTTGATTACAATTACTAACGAATAGAAAAGTTAATTACACTTTATGTTTGAGTTAATCAAAAAAAATGTAAGAAACGTTGAAATCCATTTACCATGCTGCAAGAATAACGATGTAAAAGTCAAGTACCTAACAGCTTTGAGAGATTTTTTTCTCTCTCACAATTCGCTGCAGCTCAAAATTTCAAAATCGATAATTTACTTATTAATATTTCAAGAGTCTTCTGATAATATAATCCGCCATTATATTCTCCGATCATTTAATGCCTTTAAAGTTGATTATTCAAATTCGAATGTCTTTTTCCTCGAACAATATTTGATTAAACTCGGTCCATTGACACTGTCTTTTCATTTCGCTGGAAATGTTAAGTTGGACAACCTCGATTTTCATCTTTTTCAAACCAAAAAGACGGGGCCAGAAAAATAATTCAAATGTTAACTGCTGCATCAAAAAACTTCTCCTCCCCCTTTTCCCCGCAAGAACGAACTATCGTTGAAATAAAAGTAAGAGAAGAAGAAAAAAAATTGGGAAGACGTGTCTTTGGCAACTTTCGTTAGTGTTAGTTATGACAACAAAGTAGACGAGTGGGTGTGGAGGTGGATTTGGAGACTTGCCACGCCGTGAGTATTCTCGTGCTCGAGAGCCCTACTACGATCACTGATACTGCCACACTAGAGACTGTAGCACTGTTACCTGCTTGGTACTTGATAGTTGCACCGACAGGCGCACAGCTCGAACGAAAAAAAAAAAAAAAAAAAAAAAAC